>OVBB01000088.1:0-60269 GCA_900406415.1 Isatis lusitanica
TCCACGACATTCTTGCCCACGACCTTTTCAGCCATGACATCCTTAGACACAGTCTCGTTATCCATTGATTTGCTATCCGCGACATCCTTATCCACAGTTTTGTCCACGACATTTTTATCCATGACGTCTCAATGCAGGGTTTCCTCGTCCACAACCACCTTGTCCACGGCTTACAAAAAAAAACTGAAGTCTGCATTGAATTTCAAACAAGCAAAATAAAATAAAAGTGTTTCACGGGAGAGAGAGAAAAAAAAGAGAGAGAGCGAAAGAGAGTGAAAAAGTGTCAGAGAGAGAGAAACTGTGTCAGCAAAAGAAAGAAAGAGAAAAGGTGTTTCTCTTTAGACTTAGGGACTGTGTAGACATTGCACACACTAAAAGTTACCAAGTATCAGAAAGTGACTAAAGTGTGAAGAAAAAACACTAAAGTTACTACCAATGTAAATCACTCTTATTGCCACTTGCCAGGGGCATCCCTGTAGAGACGACTTGACTATGAGTTGGTCTTTCTTTGATAAATATGCTGAATAATAAAAAATATTTTGACAGCTGTTGAACAATTATAATTAAAGTTCATGTATCAGTAGTTGATCTCGCGTCGTTTTAGGAACATACACATTGATCAACTAAACAAGAATTTGAATTTTTAAGCTATGATTATAATAAAATTATAATAAAATTATCAGTATCTTTAGTCGAGTCAGTATTAGTGACCAATGACCAGCAACGGGAAAGTAATCAAAAACTTGGTGTGTATGGCTTAAGCTTACAAATTTCCCCGTTTCTTGGTCAAATTTGAACGATGAGATCTTTAATTAGTCATTCTCTGTTGCATAAGTTCTAAGTTATAACGCCTTCTGAGGTTGGAATTATTGTTCTCTGTTTTTGGATCGTTTTAACGTTTGTGTCTATCACTTTCCTGAAATCTTGTAAAGAGCTTCGAATTGAACACATTCAGAGAGCTTTATTCTTGATTTTGTAGGACAAAAAGGAACAGCCCTTAGTAGAGTTCTGTTTTGGATCGTAGGAATCAATCAAGCTCACATTGAACGTATCAGCCACACAGAAGATATACAAGGACATGGTCACATGAGTTACAATGCAGATGATTCAAGAACATATGATTGCTGGTAATGGTTTGATAGCTTCAAACAGTTCAAGACAATGACAAAGAAAAAAAAGAAACACAACTGAAGCAAAATGGGGGAAACTAATGTTGCTGCTACTTGTGCGGTTATTCGAGGATCACTTGCCTATAATCAGTTTGGCTCTGGCATCTCCTTGGTTGATCTGGAATTGGTCTCCTAGTCCAAAATGAGCCATCAATAGCCAGACGAAGCTGATGAGTTCTCCACCTTTGCTTAGCTGAGCTGCGTGTTCTATAGCGCCACACTTAGTTGCTGCATAAGAAATCAACTCAACCCACACTTTGCTCACTACTTCCCACATGTATGTGTCCCCCTTGACCTTCTTTAAGCCTTGAAGCTCCTTTAGTCCTGGGAGGTCTTTTAAACCCTTAAGCTCTTTTGCCAGCATGCTCCCATCAAACAGCACGGACTTGCTTCGGTCACCTTTAACGTCGATAGGTTCAGCTTTCGCTGGAGCCATCACAGATAAGATTGCCTCGCTGGCCTTCTCTATGTCTTTAGATGCGATATGCCTCCTTTTAAAGAACCTCGTTGCCTCCTCGCACGTGTCCCTGAATCTTATCTTCCCAATACCCACAACAGCTGACATCAGAGTGGGTTGCATCATCATGAGGTACATCATGTAGTCTGAAAGGATTTTACTGAACTCACGGTCACTATGGCTCTCTTCAGTGCCTTGTTCTGTTTGGTATAAGAGCTCAGTGGCAATATGCCACACAAGAAGGCTCTGATCGTAATCCATTTCCATCACATACCTTAGAAGTTTCTCACGCTTTCTCTCTGTTTCTTTGTCTTCACCTTGTATGTCTCGCAGAGTCCAGTCACCTCTAGCTGAAGAGACCCTCATGGCGCTTTCCGAGTCGTCAGCAAAACGGGATTTTTTCAAAACCTCTTCGAATATGTGCTCCCACAGATCTAAGGTGAGACGATCACTGGATGTGAAGATCACCTCCTCTAGCTGAGCTTGGATCCCAAAGAAGTCCATGAACTTTCTTATCAGGTACCCAAGCAGATGAACAATGCAGAATGTCCAGTAGATCAAACTCCTAATATGATCTTCCTGTATCCATTTTCTGTTCTTGCACAAAAGACTTATCTTATTGTCAATCCACTTGAAAATCTTATCACCTGCCTCTTTTATGGAGTCGAAACAGAATGCAATTGCTTTTCGAATTCCCTTGAAGGCCGGTCCAATACCAGAAAATGTGATAAGCCAGTCCAGGGACATGTGTATGAAACCCTTGGTGTGATGGATTGGCTTCGGCCTTATCCAAAGACAGTATTCGATCAAGTTGTGTGCATGTACGTACTCAGACCACCTGCGTGCCATAAAAAAGGTGTCGAGCACTTCATGACACTTTTTATCCGTTCTGTCATTCTCCACGCATTTGTCTTCGTCCTCTTTCTTCAACCTCATGAAAATGAGAATCGGGTTTATGATCTTGTCGAACCAGTTAACTTTACTGTCCACTGCATGAGACGTTTTATCCTTGGTCTTGAAGCATCTGTACGTTTCCGTCTTCAACCCTTTGGCCCCAAGAATCCAGTTAAGAAACTTGTCGAACTTGGTGTCTGGATCTTCCACCTCGTCCTTCATCTTCCTCAGCCTGACAAACGTCCAGTCAGATAGACAGAACATGATAAGAGCAATGGAATCCAGAGCTATTCCTCCTATCAGCAATGCATAAGTAAGGCCAACATCAAAGCCACCGTAGTCTTTCTTGTCCTTGAATTGGAAGATGCGAAGAGCTGCTATAAGGCATCCCAGGGCAATGAACCTGAAGATGACTCCTATCCAATTATGCAGAATCTCAGCTTTCGTGTAAAGAGCTTCGTAGATGAAGTTGAGCTCAACCTCCAAGATTCTTAGAGCTTCATGTGGTTGCAGCTCGCTAAAGAATCGCTTGCTCTCAGCTCGTTGTTGAAAGGTAAAGATGAGATCAACCACAAGACCTTTGAAGATATTGAAGTACTTATAAGCGTACTGGAGAATATTGAGCTCAGTCAGGTCGTCTGGCTTAACCTTAGCACCGGCTTTCGGATCTTTCTCAGGCTCGTCAATCTTGATAATCTGCGTAGGCATCTTCATAACCTTCTTAGCCGCGTATTCCTCCATGAGCTTTGCGTAGTTTGGTCCAGGATCAGGCCGCTGAATCATTGAATCTTTGAACTTGTCAAGACTCGCCAAGTACAAGGCTAATGTCCTCTCGACATACTTGATCACTCCTGTCGCAAACACCAGCAAAATGGGTTTCCAAAGAGCGTTGGGTAACGACTGCAGAAGCACGTAGACGGTTGCAACTGCTTGAAAGGCAAGGCCCAACAAGTGCCTGAGCCATAGCTCATTATCTTCAAGGGCAAGGGCAGTGATTGTATCTGGACCACCGAGATGCAAGAGCAAGAAAGGGACCCAGAAAGCTAACAATTCACCCTTCTTTTTCGGTTCTCCGGGCTCTGCATCGTCTCCTTGACTATCAGAGATTTGTGCGGCGGCGAAGTTGGCTGCCCAATCGGCTAGAAGATAAGCTGACCAGATGAGAGAGAGTAATACCTTTCTTGATGTGCGTTTTCTTTGAGGTGCAAAGAAAATGAGAAATGTTTGAAGGCTGAGACTGAAGATTAAGGTGCTTCGGATACTCCATGCGTCCCAGATTTCCTTGATAGGCTTTGGGATTGGGTTCACCATCTTGAAACAGAGTTAGTTCCTTATTTGTTGGAGCAGACAAGAAATGATGTTTTTTGAGACACAACACAGATGCATCTAAAGAGGTTTTGACTTATTTGTTTTTCTCATTAGTTGGTGTTTTTGCTTTTCAGTTTTTATTTTTGTTGTGTGAAGGTTTGAGTTATTCTGGGGCAGACAGCCATTGGAAGCCTCTTGGAGACCTGAGATTAGTCAAGAAATGTTCATCGGCTTTCAAGTCTTTCTTTTAAGTTTTTACTTTTACATTTTGCACACACACATATATTTTCGCATGATTTCTTTGTTAAATTGTATGATTCTTGTTCGCTGATAAATATTTTTGCTCTTTCACATTGTTGTCGTTTTTTAAGAAAAAGTTAAACACTGATTCAGACCAAACTCACATTGGTTGGTCCCTTGAAAATGAAATGTGAAGAAAGAGATATATATTATATTTATTTAAAGCTAGTTTTTGAGGTCTGTGGAATTAAAATACTTAGATATTTTTATATAAATATGTCTGGATCCTTTGTTTTCTCTCCTTAACTTAAAAAATTATCTTTTAATATTTTTAAGGAATCAGTAATCTAGATATCTCTAACTAAGACATACTAGGTTTATTTCCGACAAAACAAAATTTACCCATGTGAACACCTGTTACTTCTCCAAGAAACCTGGTAAAACTACATTACTTTATTTCTTTTTAATTGTAATTCATTACCAATATTTAATGTTATCTCCAAACCTTCAATTTTCTTTTTTCCTTTATACTCTATGCTTAAAACGCAAAAAGAAAGTTCGTATAAATGATTAAATTTAAAAGACAATAAAAATGGAATTTTTAAATACGAAATTCTCTTATTTCCAATGGATATTGAACAGCTTTTTCATTTTCTAATCACTTTATTTTCTCCTGGACCCTACTCGGTTGCAATTATTAGTTTATCTGTCAGCCAATAACTTTAAATCCAAATAGGATACGTATAGGTCACTATATACTTCTTAACAATTAATTTTTAGTGACCCCAATAAATATGCTTTTAATTTTACTGGCTACTAGTTTAAAGACTTTCCCACGTCTTGCCCATGTGATGACAAAATTTCCGGAAACCATGTTGGCCTACTTGAAATTATATTCTATTGTCACGTATTTAATACTTGGATAATTGGATGTATTATTTTCAAAAATAAATAATGGTAAAGTTGGCCATTTTGTAATTTAAGATATGCAAACATTTTTTTATTACGACGACTTTAAATGTTGGTCTTTTTATATTTTCTTAAAACGTGGAATATATTTATGTCTTTATCGTGGGGACATCATTTTTGTAGTTTATCTTTTTCGTCATATTTATAGACTTCATATATGGGTTATATTTTTTTTTAAGTATATATGGGTTATACATATATAACTTTGTTTTGTGAAATTGTGATCTTAGATAAGATTACATAATATTAATTTTAATCTTCATAATTACTTTTTAGTTTTTACTAAACAGAATAATTATTTCAGGTTTTACGGATTTGATAGAAAATGTGTCACTAAGTAATATTCACACCTCTCTCTCCTTTGCCAGTTCATTTTTTTTTTTCCTTTTCTTCTTCTTCATCCCTCTTCTTTCCTGCTGATTTTTCTTTTCACCTTTTGTTTCTACGCTTTGCTTGAATATGGCTCAAGAGATTCGGAAGCAAGGAGAAGATTTCATAACCCGCTTCTCCCAAAGATATTATGAATGGCTCGAAAATCGCCTCACAAAACATGAAGAAGTTCCCGAGACAAAATATCTTTCTACAGGAACTTTGAAGAAGAGAGGGGGAGCGCCGGAGACGGATGAAAATGATCGTGTGGAAACCAGTTCTGAACTCCCAGACCACATAATCCACGGTTTCAATAACGAGATCAAGTCCTTGAAGAACTTCTTGTTGGATCAGAAGGTCTACAATGAGTTCAAGACTCTTGTGGTTGTCGGAGAATACGGTGTGGGGAAGACAGCACTGTGCAAGACCATCTTCAACGACGAAGATGTGAAGAGTGTTTATGCTCCAAGAATTTGGGTGTCTATGTATAGCGATGAGATAGAAGATAAGAAGATAACTGTGTTGAGGAAGATCTTGAAGGATCTTGGAGTTGAAGATGACATGTTGGCATCGATCAAAACAGAGGCTACGGAAGAAGCTGCAAACAATCAAGAAGCTGCAAACAAGAACGGAGCTGGAGAAAATGATGTAGAGACTGCAAAGGAGAAGGAGCTCTCTGCTCTGCTCTATGCACTTCACTTGAATCTGAGGTGGAAGAAGTATCTGATTGTGTTTGATGATGTCCGAGAAGAGGACAACTGGAACGAGAAGCTGGATGAGAAACTCAAGGATGATGAGAAATGGGGAAAGTATCTTTCAGATGGATTCCCTAAAGGTTCTGGTGGAAGAGTCATATACACGACTAGGGATGAGAACAAGACTCTAGCAAAGAAACTAGTCGCAGAGGAACATGAGATACATCGTCTTTGGCCTCTGACTGATTCTCTGAGTGTCTGGAGGATATATGATGCAGCGCGCAAAGAGAATGGGGAAGAAGATCCTCCTAGGAACGACAAGAAATGCATAGATGAGCTGATGAACAAGTCTCGTGGTCTTCCTCTAGCTGTTAGATTGATGGCCACGCTTCTTCCCGTGTTTCTTGACGATGAAAACACTGACCAGAACGGTTCTGCCCACGGAACAACCGGCTCAGAAAACAACACCACTTCAGATGAGAATAGAACAACTCAACCTCCGACCGCTTGAGAAGATTGAAGAGCCATTTTCATTGTGTTGTCAAGCTTGCTTTTTTTTTTTTGTTTCTGTTTCTCTGGTTTTATGTTGTATGTCTCTCTGTTGTATCAATAATCCAGAATCTCTAAGTAGAGCTTCTTCAATGTCAACTATGTTTCTGGAGTTAGTGTCTGAAAATGTTGAGCTTTTAAGTGAAGAAACCATAAGAGATAATTCCTTCATCTACCTCCTCTTGCATCTGCAGTTTTCAGAGTTTTTTACTCCTAGCCTCTCTGCACTTGTAGATAGTAGACCTACTCAGTTTATATTACATTTCTTATTCCTTCATAGCTTCTTTAGAACCACAAGTATCACAAGATAAGCAAAGCAAACACTCCAAAGTCTTTTATTTAACTCTTGACAAACAACAACACTTGAAAGCAAACAGGAAGACATCAATGGGAAACGAGGAAGCAAAGACATAACAACAGAAACATAAACGAAAAGGAAAGAAAACATGGGAAAACCGAATAACTCTCAGCTCAGAGTTATTGCTTAGGCTTTTCGCGCCAGATTCCGATGCCATCGCAGGGGCAGAAACTAACTTGAGGGCATTGATACTTATCCAAGAATTCCAGTTTTGGAAAATACACTTCCCTCAGATCCCTCCACTCCACCTTTAGCCTGGGAAGGAATTTCAGACGCAGAACCTTGACACTGCACTCCGTTGGCTCCTCAGGGACCTTTCCAAAGCCAGTAAGTTTGGTTCCTCCTTTGATGTAGAGTTTTTCCAGTTTATCTAGTTTACCAGGCTCAAGCAATTTGGGAAGTTCCGCTTCAGGAAAACACTGCAGGTCCAGTTTCATCAAGTTCACTGGAAGGTGGTCTGGAACTGGAACTTTCTTTGCAGCCTTGTGAAGCTTTGGTTCTGGAGGAACTGGGGTATTAGGAAGGCGTGTTATCGATCTGAAAAACTCTTTTACTGTTCCAGAAGCTGTTTCCTCTTTGTGTTCATTAATACCTCCCCACGCCACTTTCAACTTTTCTAGCTTGGCGAAATCCTGTATATCCACAAACAGCTGAGAGACAGTGAATTCCCCACCTTTGTTTATAGTAATACTTAGCTTTCTCAGCTTTTTCAAGTGCTTCAGCTCAGCCAGCAAACAGACCGTCTCCACATCAGTAGCATCACTAACCACAAAGCCTTTCAGAACCTCCAAGTTGTCCAGCCACGACAACCTCTTGGGCATGCGATCTATCATGTAGCAATCTGTAATGTCTAAGTAGATCAGTGACTTGAGCGAATCTATCTTGTCTGGAAGTTTCTCCAGATTGTAGCAAGCTCTGAGGTCCAAGATGATTAGATCACGGAGCTTACAGACAGCATCATCGAGTCTTTCAATTCTTGAGATCCCTTGAAAACTCAGAAGCTTGAGCTTAGTCATATGCTTCAAGTATCTCATAAGCTCAGGATTCTCTACCTCGATGTGTCTGTTCGCGGTTCTCTCCCATCTCCCCAAGTAAAACACCTTGAGCATCTTATACGCAGGTTTTGCTAGAGGCCTAAACTTCTTCTTCCCTGTTGTTTGATCCTCCGAGAACCACTTGAATGCGAAATCCGGAAACCTCTCAGAGACATTGAACACTGTTTCGATTTCCCCTGCTGGCATTTTTTTAGCTTTAGCTTCTGGCTGGCTTGACGATTCTTCCACAAGGCAAACCTTCTTCAAGTCTGACTGTTTCATTTTCGGCTTCTCCGCTTTTTGATACATACGGAAAAGTCCAATCTCCTCTGAGATAAGAACCACTGAAGAGTGCACGAAAGGGGTCATCTTATAGCTGTTTGGCTCCACTTTGCGCTTGTTTTCAACAGGCTCGATCAACTTTTTCTCCATGAACTCTTTGAGAATGTCTTTCACATCATCTTCCGGTTTGCCTTTATCAGGCAAGATCCCCTCTCCGATCCACCAATACATGAGCATCGTTCTGTTCACCTCTTGGTTCTCAGGGAACACAGCGAAACTCAGCAGACAGATCTTGCGTTTATCCTCAAGCTCCTTGAACTTGTCTCTAACCTGTCTGAAAGCCGCGAGTCTTTTGAGATCTACCTCGTTAACGTGGATGCCAGGCAAGCACTCGATACCTTTGCCGTTATTCTCCACTTCCCCATCCTCAGAATCTAAACCTCCTGGCTTTCTCCGTTTGTTGGGAAGCAAAGGGACCTGACACATCAAGTTGAAGATCTTCTTGTTGATATCCTCCAAATCTTTCTTCATACCTTTGGTCAACTGAGTTTTCGTGGAACCCTTTTCCACTTTCTGAAGCAGCTTGTCAAGCGGACCAATGTGCCTGCTCACCTCTTCTCCAACCACTTCGTTGAGTACTCGTAGCTTAGCCACATCCTCCTCAAGCAGACGGAGGTTACGTTTTAGCTTATGAATCGAGTTCTCGGATTCGTCATGGTTTGAAGCAGACTCCACTGGGGCACTGCTTGTTTTGGCCAAGCTCACTTGAGGAACGGCACTTGCAGGAGGAATGCTGCTCCTCGACTTCCTTATTTGCGCTTGCTGAGGCTTAGACAAAGATTGCTTTGCAGGAGGTGGAAATATCGTATGCAAAGTCTCCACGATCGTACGGATCTTCTTGATTGATATTGCAGGATCATCTACTGCCTTTACCTCCTCTCTCTCGGGATCTGGACTCGCTTCCGGCGTCTTCTCCAGGTCCGGCTGCTGTGAGAACTTGACGGAAGCCATGACGCCTTTCACAGTGGTCAAACCTTTTCTTCTCAGCTCTCAAAAGAAAACACACATAACCTGCAAATATTGAAGACAACGAGGAAACAATCAAAACGTGATAAGGAAAAAATCATCCTTTTCCAAAGAAAGATAATAGAAAGCTCCTATGAAATAGCAGGACTCATAGCATAATACTGAAATCTCAATCTCTCTCTCTCTTTCAACTCAAGTCATAATCAAGAATTCAAGAAAGAAGGACCCTGAATACTAAGCAAAGCTAGGTTAAAAAGGTAATGGATTTTCAAAAAGAAAAAATTCTTGAAGCAACTCCATAACCAAAACAGTAATCGACTTATGATCCATAATCGAGCAAGAAAGGTTTAATTTTTCTTTTTTCTCTAGAAACCTTTGGCCCTATTCACAAACGATTGGAAAAAAAAAAATCAAACATTTGTCAGAGACTCAGAGAGGAAGTGATTCTTACCTGTTTCAACGGAGGAGAAGCAACTCTGCGTCTCCTTTGCAACTTCTTCAGTCAATTGCCAAATAGGCAAACAATATGAACGAGACTTGACTTTGAGAGGAGGAAAAAAAAAAACTTACCAGTTTTATAACTCTTTTGTGTTTTTTCCCGTTTTTTCTTTGCCAACCTTTTTTTTCTTTGGGTAAGTTCTTAAAGTTCAAAAAAAAATTTCTACGCAAATTGCATTGAAATTTAAATCTACTAGCCACTAGGTATTCGCTAACAAAATAGATAGTTTTTTCTACTGAAAATAGATAGTTTGTAATATAATTCTTTGATTGAAATTAAGGACTTTAAATTATAAATACACAAAATAATATATAGAAACCCATATTTTAGTATAATATTCTGACATATTAAAATATATTATATTAGATATTTCTTGGTATTATGAACGAGTGAGGATGGACGAACAAAAGAAATATGAATTTAAATAGTTCAAAATTACATCTTAAATTTTAGTAAAGTGTTAAAAATATTTAGTATTAATAAGTTTTATTTTTTCACTGTTCTTTTTCGAGACTATAAGGTTATTTCACTATGAATATAAGATATTAATTTATATGAAAAATGGTTACGTTTATTTTTATTGTGTATTTTACCATGATTCTACATTAAGTATAATAGAAATGTATTATAAATGTGATCAGTGGTAAAACATTTCTAATCATTTCATCACATTTACATTTCTCTTCAAAATATAAATGATCTAATAGTAATCATTTGTTGTGCTTTCTAATCTTGTGACAAATTCTCCATATTCCCTATCAGTATAATATTCTCTACTATAAATTTAGATGGTAAAACCTGCATGAACTGTTATAAAAAAAATTTCCTAAAGAACTATATATTAACTATAGTTATACATTATTATGTATTAGACAATAATCGTCTAAAATTTTCAATATTGGATTTGGATATATATCCCAAAAATTCTTCCCTCAAACCAACGTCCATACAAACCCTTTAATTTGTTTCCTAACTTCTTATGAAATTTGGGATCCATCTTGTACGACTGTATTTACCAAATGAACTCTTTGCCTAAATTTTGGAAAACTGTACAGTTTTCGCTAAGTCACCTTGAAAGCTCTCCTCCCATTATAGAACTTGCAGCCCACATCCATTCATCTAACGTCCAACCTCATCTGAATCTGTCACATACCAAAGCTTTACTATCAAACTTGTGAATAAAGAATTAGTGACTATTCAAATAATTTTCTTTTTTAAAAGAATTAGTGACTATTCATATCGGGGAAGACTTTAGTGAGTGCAATAAAGAAAGAGGGAAGAGAGGAGGCAAAAAAAGACCTGTGAATTTAAAATTATTTGCAGTATAAAAGTTTAAGTGAGATGAGCTGTAATAATACATATGGGGGAGCAGGAGACATGCAAATGCCAGCATGGTCTCTACAATTTGATAATGAGAATTTAGTACTAATAGTTATCTCTACATGTCAACAACAAAGTCACGTCTTCATCACTTATAAGCTGTAGCCAGAAATTATCGTCTATATAATTTCAAGTGAAAACAGATAGCATTGACTCTATATATATACACAAGTAAGGTCGTTGAGGCATAAATATCAGTATTGTCCTTAATTGTTCGTATCAGAACTATTAACAGGTAGGGTCGTCGTTGAGATATAAATATCAGAAATATTGTGGCTGTAAAGAAAAAAAGGTAAAAAAATGAAAAATGAAAAGAAAAATAATAATATTGATGATTTCTTTTTTAGTGTTAGTTAATAAGACAACTTATATTGTTATAAACTGCAATATTCTGAAGTTTGTCTTATTTTTGGTGGATTTATGTATTATTAGATTTCATTTAAAAGTAAGAGAAAACAAAACATTTCTTAATTTGAGTGTAACAAATCTTAAACATTTCCAAGTCTTTTTAGTTGAGTGGTTGGGAATAGGTCCAAGGCACTACTAATATATTTTCGGTTATATTCCTTCTTTTTACGCAAAACTAAATTATATTTGTCGGAACATCCACACGGATATGAGTTTTTGGAGAGCATCTATCTGTGAGTTTTCTTCTCTCAATCTAAGTAATAAGTTTGGAACGGAATCGTATAAAGAAACAAACGTAGAAGGAATAAAGTATTCCTGTTTTGTTTTATCTTATTCCTATGATATTAATTATAGTACTTGCTAGTATAGTTGGGACTTGGGAATAGCTTAGATGTTCTTGTTTCCTCGGACAATTGCACAAACACCAACAGTGGAATCCCATGTGTTATCATTTATTTCAAATATAAAAATGTGCTTTTACTCGATTTCATTGTTAATTTGACCAAAGTAAGCTGGCATCATGGATTCATGTTGAGCTAGTCTGTGGCATTCATTATCTTTAAGAACTAAAACATAGTATAATGTAATAGTACAATCATTAGATCAAAACAATTTTTTTCTCTACATTATCACGGGTGAACAACTCGATCGTATTTGGATTAATATATTGTCATTGCACATATACTTCTATTTCATCAGGTGTTTTGTGAATTTCTTGTAAAATTATATTAGTAAAAGTAAAACAATTATATACAATATAACTTGCTAAATCAGTTATATTAACATATATTATTTATTTGAACCTTGAAAATTTAGTGATGACACAAAAACATGATAGTTATGTAATAAACATATGATCTTAAGATTATTTATCTCAAGTAATATTAGAGAATAGCCAAGACAATTATAAAAAAAAAAAAGATAAAGGTTCTGACAGATGGTTACACAAAAAAAAAGCCAAAGCGTAAAGGAAATGGCCAAAATAATAAAGAATGACCTCCAACCATATATTTATCCAGGAAACATTTATGTCTTTACTTTAGTACAACTTGCAAATAAATAATTTATCAAAACAAATTGACTTGAAAAAGAAAAAGGAAAACAAATCGTAGTGCTACTTTCTACGACTGCAATTATGTCTTGTCTCCGTTTGATTAAAGACACAACATGGCAAGGGGCTTCCGCCACGTTTATTGGATTCCAATCCTCCTGATTTTAAAATCGGAGATTCAATTATATTTCATCGATTGATAACAGATTAACATTCTGCTAATATAACTTATTTTTCATATAGTTACTTTATATCAACTTTATATGTAAATCAAATTTATGACTATTAGAATAAATATTAAAAAAATTCCTGAAGACTCTGATAATAAAACTAAGATTTATAGAGAACCAATCAAATTACTAATATTTTGTATATCTTCAGTTTTCTATCAATTCATTATATAAATGATTAAAATTATATTTTCGAGATGATTCCACTACAAAGAGTTTTTTTTTATATTTCTGTTCATGTTTATCTTATATACAAAGATATTAGTGTTTTTTTGTAAAGGAGAGAAAATATTACTAAATTAAAAATATCAAGTATAAACATATTTTAATTTAAAAACTATGTTGAGTTATCTACAAGTTATGTTCGTAATTGAAAAATATTTAAATAATTTTTCTAAATAAATAGTAGAGTTTCTAAAATAAATTACGTAACTCTGAGGAATTATATAATAAGCTAACAATATATATATATATACATATTACTTCTATTAATCGAGAAGTATTTAAACTTTGAATTTTATGACTATATTATATTTCTATATCATTAACTTGATTTATATAAGTAGATTACAATTTATTCTTATGCTAAAAGTAAAAACTTAAAATTAACTATGCTGTATGGGAAAAAAATTGACGATACTGTATAGGTTTTTTTTTTGGTAAAAGACGATAATGTAAGTTATTAGGGGGAACTTTTTGATTATCTTGTGTATTTTCGGTATTTAATTCAGCGGAAGTGCGTACAACCGAATCGAATTTGTGAACTATACAAATAGAGGAAAACCAAAAATGAAGAAGAACTAGAAAAAAAAGGTCGTTACATGGTATAAAAGTCATCTACGAGTTAAAAACTTAAGTACAAAATTCTATTTATCAAGTTTATTGACAGAGAAATATATGTGAGAAATTATTAGGAACAGTTGTAAAAGAGAGATGAAGAGCGAAAGAAAAGGGAGAGAGAGAGAGAGTGAGAGATTGATCGGAGGTTGACTTGCAGAAGGCAAAGTGGTCGCGAGCAAACACTAACTCACCGGCGAAGAAAGAAATCTAATCTCTTTTCTCCCCGATCATGGCGGACCCTCCTCGAGGTTTACTCTTCTTTTCCTTCGTTTTCGATTCTTTTTGTTTTCCCCTGATTTAGTCTCATTTTCAGATGTGTAAATGTATGCTTATTCTGCAAATTTCTTATAGAAATCATGGTCCCGTGGAGCTATATCTGTATCTGGATGATTTTGTTGTCCAGAGAAATGATTTAGAACATGAACAGGAAGAATTTAACTTAGTGTATGATTTTGAATTTGGAAAAGAGTTTGAAATTTTGAGCTAAGAGATAGAGAAAAAAGTACCAACATGTCAGATTCGAAGCTCTAATGCAGTTCAATTTCACAGTTAAGGGTTGTGAAGATCTGCGTCAAAAGGAGAAGGATGAAAGTTTGTGTAAAGAGATAGTGGAAGTTCTGGGCAGAGATGGCCCTCAGAGAGTTTTGCTGGCTGGTGAAGCTGGAATTGGGAAGACGAGGTTGGCAAAGTTGGTAGCCAAGTATGCCACTGATAGAGGCCATTGTTTTCTGAGCCTCTGCTTGCATCTTAACAAGAAGTTCGATGATGAATGGTCACTTTATGAGAACATAGCTTCCCAGTTATCTGTATACTCCGATTTCGAAGAGACTGAAGTGGATGACAGAGATGAAGACGAGGAGGAAGACAAGAAGCCAGAAGCTCTGTTGGTTGATTTGAAGAAGATGATATCTGAAGAGATAGAAAACAAGGTGAAAGAAGCAGAGGAGAAGAAAGCAAAGGCGTTGGCTGATAAAAAAGAAAAGGAGTTGGCTGAGCAAGCTAAAGATAAGACTGGGAAAAATGTGAAGAAGGGAGAGAAGACGCCAGCTGAAGAAGAGAAGAAAGATATCTCATATACAGGAACGCCATATCTTCTATTGATTCTTGATGATGAAGGAAACATAAACAAGACTAGTGAAGACAAGGTGATGAAGAAATTGAAACTCGAGGAGTTTCTTAGAGAACAAAAATTCCTTAAAGAACAGAAGGATCGTCTCAAAATTCTTATCACAAGAAGAAAAGAAAAGGAGGAACCTTCAAAGGCTGCTGGGGAAATTGTGACAGAGGACACCAAGAATGATACAAAGAGTGATCAGGAAGAGCCAGATGACGGCGAAAATGATTCAGATGGGGAAATCAAGCCGCAAGACAGCGATAATGAGGAGAAACCTGAGCCCCAAGCTCCAAACAACGCACCGGTTATAGGGCATGATGGGAAAGGTGACCCTACTTCTGGAGATGAGTCGCAGGCGGCTACGAATGATGATATCAAGTTCCATACCACGGATATGTCAGAGTCTTTACTTAAGTCAATCAATAAGGATAATCTGGAGGATTTGTTGGTGTCTCTTATGAAGGATTGCAAGACTTACGATAAATTTATAGCTGACATGGTGGAAAAGAGCAAGGAATCACCAGCTGCAATCTTCGTGCTAGCCAAGTCCCTGAAGCGGATTGGTCTTGATCCAGAAAAGGAAACGGAACTAAAAGAAAGGATAGAAAATAAGATAGAAGAGGTTCTCTCGGCTGATCGTCCAGGTAGCGCTATCAATCCAATCCTGCGTCTTGCATATGAGCTGTTGGAAATCCGTTTTACACTGAAGGATGCCATCTTGGATTGTTTTTGGCATAGCTTGGACTTCTTTGAGCAATGTGGCAGTGTTTACTACCGTGACCTGATCACACAATGGATACTTGAAGGCTACTTTGATCCTGTTAGGTCTGTCGAAAAGGCGTACCAGGACGGTCATTTAATCTTGATGGAGCTTATAAACCGTGGAATGCTGAAGATACAGGAAAACAATGTGGTGGTACCAGAGAGTGCGATGAGCAGTTTAATTGATCCTCGACGTCGTGGGTTTTTTGGGAGATCCCGACTTGGATTTTCTAGAGTCTATCGTGGTGACAAGACGAAAGGTATAGGGAAAATCACCCAGATAGATGATATGATCAAAACAGTGCAAGCAAGGAAAGGAGACAAGGTTTCCACACTTCTGGTTTGTGGAGACCGTCTGCGTCGTGTAACTCCTGGAAAGTATTTTAAGAAGCTGGGTGATCTTGAAGTACTTGGTCTTTTTGAACCCACACTGGAACCTTTTGTCTCGGCTTTTGTAAATCTTCTCAAACTTCGGGTTCTTGTAATCCGGGACTGTGATCTACTGACTGATATTGAGGAGCTTAAGGCTCTTCGAGGACTACATGCTCTTGAAGTTTCTGGCGCTAGCTCCCTAAAGAAAATCTCTGATGAATTCTTCAAGGCATTGTCTAAACTTCAAAGTCTTCACCTATCCAGGCTTCAGATCACATCTTCCCCTTCCAGCATTTCTGAACTGAAAGAACTTCACTGTCTTATCATCAAGGATTGCCCTTTATTGGAAGATTTGCCAGATATACAGGAACTTGAAAAGCTTGAGGTTGTTGATGTTTCTGGTGCTCGTGGGCTTCAAACGTGTTTCGACAACACAAAAGGCGAGAAGAAAAACAAAAGCAAAAACAAGAACTTTTATCATCTTACAAAGCTTCAACTCCTTGACTTCTCCGAGAGCCAAATAGAGCGGCTGCCAATATTCCAGGACTCTGCGGTAGGCGACAAGCTTCACTCCGTTAGGCGGCTCTTGTTGCGCGACTGTAGCAAATTGAGAAGGTTGCCTAGTTTGAAACCCTTGTCAGGTCTGCAAATTCTTGATCTTTCTGGCACTACGAGCTTAGTGGAAATGCTTGAAGTGTGCTTTGAAGATAAGAAGGAACTCAAAACTCTTAATCTCTCGGGCACTAATCTTAGCGAGTTGGCGACCACCATCGATGAGCTGTCCAGTCTCAACAAGCTCCTCCTTAAGGATTGCACCAACCTAGAAATTCTCCCAAACATCCAAAAACTCACAAATCTCGAGGTCATTGATGTTTCTGGCTGTACTAAGTTGCATACAATTGAGGGATCATTTGAGGACATGTCTTACCTGTGTGAAGTGAATCTCTTTGGCACCAAAGTGAAGACACCAGAGTTGCCAGCAAAGACCGAAATCCGTTGCGTAAAGCATATTACTCTGGCAGATGGAACTCATTTTGAAGGTGAGGAATGGAGCAAAATAAAGGACGAAATTGAAAGGAAGATACCTGACGAGCCCAGCTCCTCGGGTGCAGTTGTTAAATCCCAAGAAATCTCAGAAAAAGAGTCTGAAGAAATAGGAGAGCAGAGTCAGCCGAGTGAAGCTCCCGCCAGTGATAGTGCTGAGAAGGGAGATGTCATCAAGGAACGTCTTCGACATGTCCCCATTGAGAGGGCAATATATAGGAATATACTATCATCTCTTGATTCCGCAAGTCGGAAGGAAGTAATGAAGATCCATGAATCTAAAGACGTACAAGGGGGAACCCCAGCGAATTCTGAGTTTGTGTCTTTTGTGGACATTAACTCCACGATGCTCAAATCTTTCTTTAGCGAGACCAAATCGTTGAAGGATTGCTCACTACGGATGTGCAGGGATATAAAAAACCTTTTCTTTGAAGTGGATGAGGAAAGTTTAGGATCACTGGAGACTTTGTCGATTTCAAACTTTCCGTTGTTAGAGACTATATGCTGGGGTGTTAGCTTCAAGAATCTGAAGAAGCTAAGCATAGATTGCTGCCCGAAAATCAAAACGCTTTTCCCGGAAGCATCACAGATGCCTAGCAGCCTAGAAGAGCTGCACATAAATTATTGTGAGAAGCTGGAGAAAATTGTTGAAGGAATCGAACTGTCAAGTCGCACTAATTTAAAACTGCAAGTGAAGAATTGCCCAAAGTTGGAGGAAACTTCAGAAGCCTCGGTAAGTTGCAACTTCCTACTCTTATCACCTCTCCAATGAACGTTTAAGATCAAGGACCATCAATACCTCTCTTTGCTCCTTTTCTTTTCTTTTTCGTGAGAAATGAACTTTTTTCTCTATCTTTTGCATGCCTACGGAACACTTCCGAATTCCTAATGTTCAAATTTCAAAAGTTATTTGCATCATATTTTTCTCTGTGTTGCCGGTCCGTGGTTCTTGAGTCGTCTTGCACAAAATCTTGTCTCTTTCAGGTTCATCTGAGCATTTTACACTGCGTGTATTTGCAGGACTGGGTAATGGTATAGACGCCCTAGTGTATCACCACAAGCTTAAAGATCACAGAAGTAGATGGAGCAACAAGATCTACTTACTCTGGACTAAGCATCTGGATCGTTGCCTGTAATGATTTACGTACTTTCTTTCCTGGCGTGTCTGAACTGTTGCGTGTTGAATAAAGACCGACATTGAAACATCTTTTTACCTGGTTTCTTTCTTCTGTTTATGTTGTAAGATATTTTCTGTAGACTGCAGTAAAATCCCAGGCATGGTGTTCTGTTCTTGTCTGGGTGAACAAGACCTTTGCTTTGATTGTTTTTCTTTCTCAGACATTGTATAACAGTCCTGTTTTAAAAGACAGTTTACGCTAAACATTTAATTACATAATCAGGAATGTTTATTTATTCAGAGTGTCAGAGACAGATACACAAGCTCTAATGACGTTACAAAGGCCCTTGCCGTTAATGTAACAGGAGAAACAAGAGGTGCTATGGCAATATTTTTTGGTGATGTCTATGGCTCTAACCTCCAGACTCCATTACCATCTGTGGGACAGAATGCGACTTCCGGGCACTTATATTTCTCCAACAGTTTCAGGTGTGGAAACAGTGTCTGCAAATCTTTCCACTCAGCCTTGAATTCATGCAAATACTTCAAACGTAAGATCTGAACGCCGCATTTGTTTTCTGCAGTTTTAGGTTCGTCACTGAATCTTCTAAGCTTTCCTCCTTTGATCGAGAGCTTTTCAAGATTGTCAAGTGTTTTAGGATTTAACCAAAGTGGAGGTTTCTTGTAAGGGAAACATTCTAGCTCCAACTTCTTCAAGCTAGGAGGAAGCTTTGAGGTATCTGTTCCCGAATCTTCATGCCCTTCTTTCCCCGGTTTCCTGGTTTCGTGTCTCTTTATAGTAAACAGTCTTGCTAATCTTGATCCAGATTCCTTGGTAGCTGTTTTTTTTGATCTGGATGTTGATGCCGTTTCATGATTCTCTTTTTCCATATCATCTGGCTGCTTCTGGAGCGGAGCTCTCGGTTCGTCTGAATTACTCACTTTATGATCAAGCTTGTTCTTGTCTGACTTCTGAGTCTTTGCTTCTCCTCCATCAGGCTTCTTTAAAGCAGCCTTGATCGTTTCTCCATCTCTTTTTTCATGCACTTTGCTGTTTTCTTTGTGATCTTCTAGCTTACTCTTGACATTGTCTTCGGATTCTTTTGACGGACTTGTTTTCTCATCACCCTCGACTTCCTTGTCTGGTTCTGATCTCTCTGCTTTCACCTCATCTTTCTTCTTTCCTTCTTCTAGATTAGCCTTCACCTTTTCTCCGTCTCCTTTCTCTTCTTGTTTGTCACCTCTTTGGTGATCATCTGGCTTACTCTTGACAGTGTCTTCGGATTCTTTTGATGAACTTGTTTTCTCATCATCCTCTATTAGCTTGTCTGGTTTTGAGCTCTCTGCTTTCACCTCATCTTTCTTTTTTCCTTCTTCTAGATTGGCCTTCTCCTTTTCTCCATCTGGCTTGTTCTCGATTGTGTCAGTTGATTCCGAGGACGTACTCGCCTTCTTAACTCCTTCACCATTGTCTGATTTTGATTTCTCTGCGTCTACCTCATCTTGCTTCTTTCCTTTGTCTCCATTTTCTTCCTTTTCCACTTTGCTTTTATCATCTGGCTTCATCTCTGTTGGCTCTAGGGAAGGACTCGCCTTCTTGACTCCTTCAACACCATTACCTGGTTTGGATTCCTCTGCTTCTACCTCATCTTGCTTCTTTCCTTTGTCTCCATTTGCATCCTTTTCCGCTTTGCTTGTATCATCTGGCTTCATCTCTGTTGGCTCTAGGGGAGGACTCGCTTTCTGAACTCCTTCAATACCACTATCTGGTTTAGATTTCTCTGCTTCTAACTCATCTGGCTTCTTTCCTTTGTCTCCATTTGCTTCCTTTTCCATTTTGCTTTTATCATCTGGCTTCATTTCTGTTGGCTCTCGGGAAGGACTCGCTTTCCTGACTCCTTCAACACCACCTGATTTAGATTTCTCTGCTTCTACCTCATCTTGCTTCTTTCCCTTGTCTCCATTTGCTTCCTTTTCCACTTTGCTTTTGTCATCTGGCTTGATATCTGTTGGCTCTTGGGAAGAACCTGCTTTCATAACTTCTCCAACTCCATTATCTGGTTTAGATTTCTCTGCTTCTATCTCATCTTGCTTCTTTCCTTTGTCTCCATTTGCATCTTTTTCCGCTTTGCTTGTATCATCTGGCCTCATATCTGTTGGCTCTTGGGAAGAACCTGCTTTCATAACTTCTCCAACTCCATTATCTGGTTTAGATTTCTCTGCTTCTACCTCATCTTGCTTTTTTCCTTCTTCTATATCAGCCTTCCCCTTATCTCCATCTCCGTCCACTTTGCTTTCCCCTTTCTGATCCTCTGGCTTTTTCTGGATCTTCTCTGTTGGCTCTGCTGAAGGACTTACCTTCTTCTCTCCCTCAACGTCCTTATCAGACTTCATGCTTTCTGCTTTGACCTCGTCGCGCTTCTTTCCTTGTTCATTCTTACTACTGACTCCATCCCCTTCCTTCTCTTGGCTCGTCTGTCCCTTCTTATGCACGTGATCATCTTCTTGTTGCTTCTCCTTCTCCTGGTTTGTTGTTTCTTCATTCTCCATTAATTCATCAGTTAATTCGATCTCTTCAACTTTTCTGTCTTCATCCGGGAATCGAGCTCCCCATGCTATTTTCAGACTATTAAGTTGCTTGAGACCACTCAACGACTCCATGAAATCTTCCACCTTGAAATTGTATTTGTTTACTGTAATGCTTAGCTTCCTTAGATCCTCCAGCTTCTTAACACAATTCTTTTCATCATCAGACTGACTAATCACAAAGCCCTTGAGAACTTGTAGTTTCCTAAGACCTGAAACCCCTGCAGGCATGCGATCTAGCATATAACACTCTGATACATCCAAGTAAATCAGACTCTCAAGCGAGCCTATGTCATCAGGAAGAGCCTCTAGATTGTAGCATGCTCTAAGATCCAAGATCACTAGCTTAGGGAGCGAGCAAACGAGATCCTTGAGGTTTTCGATCCTCGAGATCCCTTGAAAACTTGCGAGCCTGAGACTCTTGAGGGACTTCATATCCTTAAGAAAGTCTGTGCTCTCAACTTCAATGTGGCGCTTTGCAGTACGTTCCCATCTTCCTAAATAAAGCACTTTCAGTGATTCCAGCCGTGGAAACCACTTGAATGTGAAATCAGGGTAACGTTCAGAGGAATTGAAAACTGATCTCAAGGTTTTTGGCTCCTGTATAGATGTCTTAGGTTGCAGAGAGGAACCTTTTACTAGGCAGACATTTTCCTTCTTTGATTTCTGCATTTTAAGCTTCCCTGAGGAATAAAGATTAAATAGTTCCATCCTTCTGGCTAAGTAGATAACTGCAGAGTGCACATGAGGCTCCATCTTGTAACCACTTGATTTCAGCTTCGTCTCATCTTCGACCGGCTCAAGCAATCCTTCTCTTGAGAACTCATCAAGAATCTTCGTTACTTCGTTTTCAGAATCTTCATCGCAGATGAAGCCTTCTCCGATCCACCAATACATCAACATGGTCCTTTTAACCTCTTTGTTCTCTGGGAACACGGCGAAGGACAGCAAACAAAGCATCTTTGTGAACTCAAGGGCTTCAAACTTCTCCATAACCTCTTCAAAAGCCAACGTCTCTTTGAAACCACTAGAAACGTGGAGGCCAGGCAAGGATATGTCGCTCCCTGTCTCAACGATCTCAGTCATCTGACCATTCTCCTCAGTGGTTTGAGAATCCGTGATGCTTAACCCTATGGATGATTGTTTCTTGAGCAATGATGGGATCTGGCCCTTCAAGTTCAGGACCTTTCTTCTGATATCCTTGAGATCGCGAGCGCGGGACTTGCCGTACTGCGTCTTCTCTAATATGACTTTCAGTTTATATGAAGGAACGTCAGTCTCCAACGACTTGCTAATAGTGCTTTGGAAATGAGTCAGGTTCTCAAAAGCAGCCTTCATCTGATGAATGTCACTCTGCAGTCTCAGTTTCTCGAGGTCTGCATCCACTTCTTCTTTGCCCATGTTCAGCCTGCTCTGTCTGCTTCCGCCTTGACTGCCTCCGCCGCTGTCGCTTCCATGGTTTGAGGTCTCTTTCTTCCCTTTAAACCGTTTCTTAACACTTCCTGTGACCCAACCGAACAAAGAAGATGGTCTCTTCTTCTCGACTGGTTCTTGTTCATTCTTAGATGGTCTTCTCCATTCGACTGGTTCTTGTTCGTTGTTAGATGGTGTCTTCTCCTCGACTGTTTTTTTGTTTGGTCCTTGTTCATTATTGTCATCTAACAGAGACTGTAGTTCAGATAGGACGTCTTTAATCCTATCGATAGTACATTGTTGCGGCATGATCAGAATGGTCTGCAAGTTCACCAGAAAGAGTGCAGAGTTTGATGTGTATGATTCAACTGCGTTTGATGAGTAGAGAGCGTTATGTGGTAGATATTGTTCTTCAAAGGAAACAAAAAAAGAGACACAATGGAGTCAGTTAATCTCAAAATTGGCAGAATAACTAACAATTAATTTGCCAGCCGTGGGACTCTATGAATGACCAAGAGAAGGTCTCTCACTCAAGCTGTCAAGCATATGCACAAAATGGTGAAAAAATTAAGCTAATCAGAAAATCTGGCCGGAGTCGCGGTTGAACTAACAAATCCGGATTTAAAGCAAAAGTTTGCTAATTGAAACTTCAACAAAAACCAACTAAACTCGTAATCAATTCGAGATTCGGCTATTGGTTACTTGAACTGGTGGGTGACCCTTATTAAAGATAATTTTCTAGATATCAGATTCTAATAAAGGGAAAAACTATTTGATTTGTGATTTTTTTAGGTTTTTATGAAAATCTTACTATGTCACCTGAAGAAAGTAAAGAGAATTAAAACTGGTTAATATGATTCATTATTATATATTTTTGTTGTTGAGAATTTATTATAATCTTAACATTTTGCTTTTGGTTTATTTTGAATTTAAAAGTTAATTTTATGATTCTTGTTATTCATATTATCCATATACCTACTTATTTTCATTCTTGTTTTTTCTTCTAATTTGAGATAAATAACTTCGTTAAAATTTTTATTTTAATATGATGTATTGTCAAATGAAAATTAGAATTTGAAGAGAAATTTTAAAATCTTTTTGTCATATTCTTTTAAATAGGACATGGTTTTTTTTTTAATTTTATTGATTTACATTCATAAAATTAATATATTTAATTCATAAAAGAGAAATACCCTCAAATACCACATTTTCATGTTTTTGTGACAAAAATACCACACCAAAGTAAAAATGACAAAAATGACATTTATTTAATGGTTTAAAGATAATTAAATTAATAAATTTGGGTTCGAAAGTCATTAATTAGGGTTTAGATTTTGGGTTTTAGAATTTATGTTTAAGGGATTGGGAAGAAACATATGAAAATAAATGTATAATAATCTTTTTTTTCCTTAAAAAATGTCATTTTTGTCATTTTCACCTTAGTGTGGTATTTTTGTCACCAAAATATAAAAGTGTGGTATTTTTGAGAATTGCCCTTCATAAAATTATATATTTAAATATATTAATTTTATGAATCTATAGAATTATGGTTCAACTATCCGGTCTCCAGAAAATAATCTGATTTGCTGTTTGGATCGGATTTAAAATTTATTTTGGGCAAATTTAAAGCATTTTTATATGTAGTAATTACTTGTAAATAACGACTAGTTTTTTTTTTGCAAGTAAAAAATATATTTATGATCCTGTACAATTTCGATTAGCAAAACTCGAGTTGGTACTTGGTATCCATAATGTAAAACCTCTAATTAGTTCAAATAAAGAAAAACTTCCTTTAAAACAAAACAAAAAAGGCAAAGAACATTGTACCTTACGAAGTCTTATAATTCATAAGGTATCCAACACCTTATGAAGCGATCCTCTGTTTCTGAATTAAAAAACTAAGAGAAATCTTGCTTTATATAATTATACTTCCTCGTGGCATCGAAGCTAGCTTGCATGCCGAAACATAAAACAATAAAGAAAGCATCCAATACAATTGTTCTTTGTTTCCTCATTAGGCAAAGAAATGGAACACAAGAAACTTTCTGTGTGAAAGAGCAAAGTATCCATATCCATGTAAACACACATGATTCTCAACCTCCAATAAATTCATGGTTAAAACCAAAACTTCAATCCATTTTTACACACCACACAAGGACAGAGTAACGTCGACGACGTATCCTGCATTTATTTAACGTATTTTGCATGCACGTATTTTGATATCTAACGTATCCCACTAATTCTTACATGCAAATTCTATATAACTACATAATTGCTGCAGAAATTTTGTGGCAACATAAAAGTCACTATTTAGTTATTAAATTGCTATGACACGTCGAATTTTTTTTCGGTCAAGAAAATGGATGGATGGAAGTACGTGATCCGATAAAAAACTGTGTATTATAAAAGTTTAGAGATAGGATTAATGTATTTATTTAATTTTCATGTAATCAACCATCTTACTTAGTTGCGGTGAAGGAGGATCGACCACTAATTGTAAATGATTGATTTTGTCTTGTATTATTGAAAATGATTACAAGAGGTTTCTATATATAAGTACAAAATACTGAAGATAGTAATGAGAGAAAGTCATGGATAATGGTAATCAGAGAAATCATGCGGAGTAACTGTAGGGAATAATTGTAATAAAGAGTAGTTATTGCGATCTTGATTGATGATTATCCTTAATAAATTTGGGGTTTTAAGGTTTAAAGGACTGTGTGATTCTAAATCGTGAATGAAATTGATTATAAGAGAGATGATTTTGTCATATTCAATAAGCATCAAAAAAGTTTCTAAGTGCAAATTATTCAAAAATAAATTTTTAAAAAACACACACACAGAAAATAAAATAAAAAGTTGGGGATCAAGAAGACAAGAGTGATCGGTACTGTTGATCAAGAAGACAAGAGAGATTGCTATTCAATAAGCATCAAAAAAAGCTTTTGAAAAAAAAAACACACACACACGCAGGAAAAAGAGGCAGATGAAGGTAATAATTTATTGATTTTTTTCTTTCTATTGGGATAATCACTTGGCCACGATCAATTTGGCTCTTGCATCATCCCTGTTGATTTGGAATTGATCTCCGAGACCAAAATGAGCCATTAACAGCCAGACAAAGTTAATAAGCTCACCTCCTTTGCTAAGCTGAGACGCATGTTCTTTAGAGTCACAATGAGTTGCTGCAAAGCAAAGTAACTCAACCCACACTTTGCTCACTACCTCCCACATGTCTTCTTCTCCTCCACTCTTTAAACTCATCAGTTCCTTTGCAAGCACGCTTCCATCGAACAGCACCGACTTGCTTCTGTCTCCTTTCACATTCATAGGCTCAACCTCTGTTTCGACGGAGCGAATAGCCTTGCTGGCTTCTCTCATGAGTTTGTCTTTCTCATGCCTTGACTTATTAACATGCCTCCTCTGGAAAAACTCGTTTGCCTCTGCGATTGTGTCCATGAAACGTATCTTTGCTATTCCAGAAACAGCTGACATGAGTGTTGGCTGAATGATAAGGAGGTACATCATGTAGTCGGAAAGTGTTTTGCTGAACTCCCGGTTTGTGTATTCTTGCATGTCGGCGATCTCGTCGTCGGTTTGGCTCTGGTAGAAGAGTTCTGTGGCGATGTGCCACATTAGAACGCTCTGGTCGTAATCTTTATCAGTCACGTAACGCAGAAGTTTCTTGTAGTCAGCTTCGTGTTCTTTCTTTCTCCTTGATGCTTCAACCAAAGTCCAGTCTCCTCTAGCTGAAGAAATATCCTTTGCATTTTCTTGGTCTTCAGCAAACTGCTGTTTGTGTTGCACCTGTTCGAATATGAACTTCCATAGCTCTCGTGTGAGGCGGTCATTGGTTGTGAATCTTAGCTCTTCAACCAAATCATTGAGACCGAAAAAGTCTATGACGCATTGGAACAAGCTTCCCAGGAGATGACGAACTTTGGAACTGAGAAGGAGAAAGAATCCACTAACTGTGTCGGTCTCCCGATTGTCTCGGTGAGTCTCTTTATGTACGGCTCCGAAACACCAAGTGGTCATACCCTCGGTATGGTGGATTCTCTCGGGACGTATCTTCAAGCAGTGTCCGATCAAGCTGTAAGCATGAACATACTCAGACCATCTGCGAAATATAAAGCATCTGTCAAGCACTTCATGTCCGTCCTGCTGGATTCTTTTCCACTTCAGCGACCTGAAACCAAGGATCCAGTTACAAACTCTGTCTGCCAAAGTGTCTCTGTCGTCCGGGTCCTCCTTTAGAGGTCTCAACCTAGCGATGGTCCAGTCGGATACGAAGAACATGAGAAGAGCAATGGAGTCAAGAGCTAGTCCACATATGAGCAATGCGTAAGTAAGAGCAACGTCGAACCCATCGTATTCATCTTCGTTCTTCATTCTAAAGAGACAGAGAGACGCAACAAGGCAACCCAAAGCTATAAACCGGAACACAACTCCAACCGGGTCTTGCAGGATCTCAGCTTTGGTGAACAAGTTTTCATATATGAGGCTGAGCTCGACTTCGATGACCTTTAAAGCTTCCTCTGGCTTCAGAGAGTTGAAGAACTTCCTGCTCTCGTCGCGTTCTTTATTAGTGAAGATAAGATCAACGATGAGACCTTTGAAGATGCCAAAGTATTTGTAAGCATATTGAACGACTTGAAGGTCGGTCAAATCATTGATGGGTCTTATTGGTGTATTGCCTTCTCGTCCTTCCTCTGGATCCTCCATGACGATTACCTCGGTTGGTAAATTCATATCCTTTTTAGCTGAATATTCCTCCATGAGCTTCGCGTAGTTAGCGCCAGGATCAGGATCCTTGAGCATAGAGTCCTTGAACTTGTCAAGGCTCGCTGAGAACAACGCTGCTGTTCTCTCCACATACTTGATCACTCCGCCCACAAGCATGATCACTGTTGGAATCCAAAGCCTATTCGGCGTGGACAACAAGATCACATAGACAGTAGCGATTGCTTGACAGACAAGGCTGAACAAGTGTCTGTTCCAAAGCTCATTATCCTCCAGGGCAAGTGCTGTAATGGTGTCTGGACCTCCAAGGTGCAAGAGAAGGAATGGTGACCAGAAAGCTAACAGCTCACGGGTGTTGGAATGTTCCTCAGCTGCTTCTTCTTGACTGTCTGAGATTTGTCCAACCGCGTAATCAGCCGCCCAATCAGCAAGAAGGTAAGCTGACCATATGAGCACGAGGAAGAGCTTCCTTGCTGTGCGTTTTCGGCTCGGTGCAAAGAAGATGAGGATTGTTTGGAGGAAAAGACTGAGTATTATGACTACGCGAATGTTCCATTTGTCCCAAAGCTTCTTCAGATGTTGTGGAAACATGTTACCCATCTTGTCTTCTTCTTTGTTGGCCACGTAATAGAGATTCAAGTGAGTTATCCAGAATCGAAACTAGATTAGGGAGCACTTGCTTCACACGGTGGAGAGTATCATGGAAAAGTTAAAGTGAACGTTCTTCCACAAAGTTTGTAAGTATTTCTTTGTTTCTGTTGTTTTGGTCTTGAAATAGCTAGAAACAAAGACCATCAAGTGTTATTGTTATACTACAGGTTTTATACCTTGCTTATAATCAAATATTATATTTCTCTTTTCTGCTTTTTGTTTTTTTCTTTTCTTTTCTTTATTCCTTGCTCGTCTTTGTTCTTTTCTTCTGAGCATAAATAACTACTAAGAAAGGAAAATTCGGATGTACGAATAATACAATATAGGTGTACATCCAATAGAAGATGGAGGCTTTTACTTGAAACTGTCTACAACCTTTCACTTGAAACTGTCTAGGTTTTTAAGCTTCTCTAAAGTTAAAGGTACAAGTCTACAAGCTTTTACTTGAAACTGTCTACACCTAATTATTTCTAGTTCATGAGTTTCTATCCTAAATATCCTTAGTTGACAGAACTTTCACTAAAGTCGTAAAAATAGTATAAAATTTATTATTTATAAATGGTGATAACTCATATATTAGATTTTAAAATTGTATAATAATAATATCATAAATTTTATATTATGCTATATATATTTTAATATAATGTTTTAAACACACTTTTTAAATAACAATTTAGACTTTGGATTAAATATTTTAGGTATAAGCACTTGATATTTTTCTTAAACATTGTTTAATCTATTAAATAACTAACTAAAGCTTATTAGCTATTTTTCTTTAATTTTCCCTTTTTTATTAAATCGAGAGGGAACCATGTTTTTTGAAACCGAATAACTAAAATTTGATTGTAGTTCATACTTTTTTTTCAAACATCTGTAATTTCCAAAACCGAACCAAAAACTAAATGACTACTGTCGAGTAGTTTTGTCCTTAATGAAGGTTTAAATCAAAAGAGATAAAATGACATTGCTTGAAGTTTTAAACAGAGCAAAAATAAATTACACACGTACACACACACACAAAAATGATTTTCTTAAAAGCTCTCATTCGCCTACAACGAGTTTAGCTCTAGCATCACCTTTATTGATCTGAAACTGATCAGCTAAACCAAAGTGGGCCATTAACAGCCAAACAAAGTTAAGAAGCTCTCCACCTCTGCTAAGTTGCGCCACATGCTCTGTAGCTTTACAGTGACTTGCTGCGTAAGATAGCAACTCAACCCACACTTTGCTCACCACTCTCCATTTCTCATCTCCTTGAATACTACTACTACTCTCGTCCAATCTCTTAAGCTCTTTCGCCAACATACTCGCATCGAAAAGAACCGATTTGCTTCGGTCTCCCTTCACGTGCATGGGCTCAATATCGTTACTAACCTCTAAAACCGTCTTGCTCCCTCGTTTCATGTCTCTCAGGTTCTTGAAATGTCTTCCTTTAAAGAACCTCTTAGCTTCAGCTAAAGTGTCTCTGAATCTTATAGTCCCTATTCCCGCAACTTCCGACATGAGCTTCGGTTGCATTATCAACAGATACATCATGTAATCTGATATTATCTTGCTGAACTCGCGGTCATCGCAACTCTCTCCACTCAGCTTCTCCATCTCCGCCGTATCTTCTTCTTCTTGAAAACATAGCTCAGTAGCAATATGCCAAAGGAGAAGACTCTGGTCATAATCAACATTCTCTACGTAACGCATCAGCCTCTCAACCTCCAACACCTTGGTATCTCGTAAAGCCCATTCTCCTCTCGCCGAAGACACTTTCTTTGCATCTTCGGGTGCTTCCGCGAATTCGGACTTATGTCTCAGCTCGTTGAATATAAACTCCCATTGTTTCCTCGTCATAGGCTCTTTCGACACGAATCTGATCTCGTCTAGATAAGATTTAACACTGAAGATTCGATCAACGTAGCCCCAAAGCGTTCCGAAAACCCATGGAATCCACGTGAAGAAGACGACGTATAAGGGATAAACCGTGAAACGAATCACCTGATTCTTCTTTGTCCATCTCCTGATCAAGATTCTGATTGATCTATCAACACTTCTGATCCCTCCAGCCAACATTTGGATTCTTCTGATTACGTAGTCGAAGATGAAGACCACGAACTCCCACACACAGTTGCTCTTCCGGTGGATTCTTGAGACTTTAGCTTTCAGACAATATCCGATGAAGTTGAATCCATAGATTTTACCTGACCATCTTCGCAACAAGAAAGACGTCGTGAGCACCTCGTGTGTACGGTTTCCTTTGCATGGATACTTCGTCCACGTTGGTGTCCTAAACGCGAGCAACCGATTGAGAAAATAGTCGACGTAACTCCTGCTTTCATCTGCTTCATCCTTAAGCTCGCTCGAGACCGCGAACATCCAATCCGAGAGCAAGAACATGACCAGCGAGGAGAGCTCAAGAGCGATACCGACGATGAACAGAGTGTAAGTAATCACAACGTCCGCTCCATGGAAGTCGACCAACTTATGCGGTGTAAAATGGAAGACAAAGAAGGAAGAAAGAAGCGATGCAAACGCAATAACACGAAAGATAGTACCCCTGTTCGTATGAAGAATCGCGGTTTTAGTATACATGGACTCGTAGAGAAAACCGAGCTCGGATTCAATGATCCTAAGAGCCTCCTCGGGAGTCAACTCTTTGAAGAAGTCTCTGCTTTCGTCGCGATCATGGAAACTGAAAATGAGGTCAACCACGAGTCCTTTGAAAATGTTGAAGAACTTGAAAGCGTACTGAACGATTTCGAGATGGGTTAAGTAGTCTTGGCCCGGTTTAAGTGTCGGTGGTCTCTCGTGTTTGTCTGGTTCCTTGATGAGGACGATATCTGTTGGGAGGTTCGAATCTTTTCTTGAAGCGTATTCTTCCATGAGCTTAGCGTAGTTAGGACCAGTGTCGGCTGGTCTAAGCATTCGTTCTTTAAATTTGTCTAAACTCGCTGTGTATAATGCGCGTGTCCTCTCCGTGTATTTGATCACTCCGGTAACGAATAGTAACATTATTGGTGGCCATAGAGGGTTTTCCATTGATTGCACCACCGCATAAACACCTGAAACACAAATTCATAAAAAGATAATGAACAAGAAACTTATATATAAGACAATAATTAAGCAATTGTTTGTTTATGTTAGTTATGATAATGTATTACTATATGATGCATCCACGTCAGTCATTCAGATTAGTTTCAAGCTTTGGATGATCATGATGTAAATTTAGTACCAAAAATACCACAAGTTTTCCAATAAAAAGTTTCAAAAAGATAGCACAAATTAACTTCTAGGTGTATGAAAAGTTTTTAAAAACTTAAGGTTTCATAAACTATCAATTTAGTGTACTTTCTTAAACTTTTAAGTTTTATGATTCATTTGTAAACTTAAAATTTGCAGTATTTTCTGATTTTTTTTTTTGTGGTATTGAAAAACAAAACAAAAGTCTAAAGTATACTTTGTAATCGAGAATTACTAATTTCAAATACTAGTCTACAATGTGAACTAAGATACCATAAAAAAATAACTACAAAACTACAATATATATAGTTAATTTTCTTAGTCTTTTCACTGAAACAACAAAAATGGCCGGTCATGATTTGGCAGTAGCATCAGTGAAAAAGTATGAAATCTCACAATAGTTCCAATATTGATAACTGTTCTATCTCATGATGCAATGCACATATATAACTTTTTCGATTTATTCAATTCTAGATCTCCAGATTGTAATAGAGTACTACTAATGTCAAAATCTAGTCTACATTATGAACTAAGAGCATCTTTAACGCAGGGTTCTAGAGAGACTCTGATCTATTTTTTTATTAGAAAAACAGAAAAAGTAAGAAGAGAGATAAACAACCGCCTCTAAACAAGAAGCTTTTAGAACATAGGTTTAGGCCACTTTAAAACAGATATCCTTTTTCTATTGGTTTAAACTTTTATAGTTTAATTAAATTATAAAAACATTAAATTAATAATATACTATTTATCAGAACCTTATTTTTAGGAATTCACCGTTAATCATCCTCTAAGATCCCACAAAAATAAGATATAATTAATTTTCTTAGTTTTTTCACTGAAAGACGAAATGTGAAATCATATTTTTGCAGAATAGCATCAGTAGAAAAGTATGTAATCTCACAACAATTCCAATACTACACGAGTACATAACTGATGTGAGCCTATATTGCATTTGCTATTTGTCACTTGATGATAACTATTGTTCGATCTTCATGCAATGCACATATATATAAATTCAAATATCCAGATTCAAATAGGCAGCCATTATTTACCAGCAAGCGCTTGAGATACGAGGCCAAACAAATGACGTGCCCATAACGCATTATCCTCGAGGGCCAACGCAGTTATCGTGTCCGGGCCACCGAGGTGCAACAACAAGAACGGTGCCCACAAAGCAAGTAGCTTCTTGTTCTTCGGAGGCTCACCATCTTTCGTTTCCTTTCCTTGGTTCTTAGTGATCTGAGCCACCGCGTAATTAGCGGTCCAATCCGCTAAAAGATACGCTGTCCACAGAATCACGGTGAGCAGCTTCTTCGATGTGCGTTTTCGCAGCGGTGCAAGGAAGATAAGAGACGTTTGGAACAGCAGAGACAGTATTACAAGTCCCCTGATGTTCCATTTGTCTAGGATCTTTTTGATTGGTGGTGGAATCACTTGCATATTGTTCTTGCTGTTTTTTTTTTTGTCTGAAAATACTTAAACTCCTTAAGTATCAAATTTGAGTTTCATGTCCTCTTGCTCGGGGTATATATATTGGGGGATTAGAATAATTGTTAGTAAATATATAAATTTTGACCAGAGATTTATAAATGAAGCTATTTAATACCACGTGAATCATTTTCTCCCATTTTGCATTCCTTTCTTATATTCCACGGTAACTTTAATTTAGGGCTTTCTCTTTGTGTCAGAATAAACTATTCTTTCCTTGTTGATAATAAAATTAGAAACTTTCACTTTTGTATTGCACACACGTTACTTATAATAGTGCAAGAATTTTCTCTTTTTGGCTTGAATGTTGTTTTTATTGAAAAACAAAACTGAACTTTTACGCATGGCCACATCACATTGGTGAAGTGAAACAATCTTTTTAAGCAAGAGACTTGCGTGTGTTTATTATCTGATTAGTAAATGTTTTAAATTACAGTGAGCACTTAGAAAAACTCCTTTTCATTTGCATTGTTTATACTCTTTTTATGTCATAACTATAATGGTTATATTTTAAAGGTATCGAGCGCCCTTGTTTTAGGGATCTCCACGTTAAAGCATTGGATCCATGATGTAGAAGAAAGTAATTTTCAATAACCATATCTCTATGGTCCACTGATTGGTGGTTAAGGATCAATTATGAAGTATCACAAAAGGATCAATTATGAAGTATCAAAAGGATCAATTATGAAGTATCAAAATTTTGTTAAAACTATAAACAAGATACTTTTTACTGAACGTCACGGATGAAGCAACTTCTTATTTTATTCTATTTTCCTTTTTGGGGTATTTGCTTGTGCATAAAGACAATTGATTGTCACAATTCAAACTTTCCAATCTTTTCTGCAGTCACTAAATTTTGCCAGCTAATAACTGATTCTCTGAGAAAAAACAGAGGGTATAAATCTAAAATGTTTTGAAACTTGAGGGGGTTTTAAAAAATATGCCAGCTAATAAGAAGAGAGAGAGAGAGAATCAACGAGTCTTTCGTCTTCATCATATATAAATACACTCACTTTTCCCGTCTTCTCTCAGACTCTTTTCTTTTTTCGTAAAACAACTTTTCTCGTTTCCACCTGAGGAAGAAAAAAAGAAAAAAAGAAACAATCCGACTCTCTTTCTCTCTCTCGATCGCTTTTTCGCCATGAGTTTGTTTGGCTTGGGGAGGTGAATTCTCTTCTGTCTCTGATTCAATTAAGATAAACTCGAAGAGATTTTGGGATTGTTTTGCAATCTCAGATCTGTTTGAATAATGGAATAAACTAGTGATCTCGTTTCTTCTGTGATTTATCAATCCGTTTTCGAAGAGTTACTTATTTCGTTCGCTTCTTAGGATCCGTTACATTGTATTGTGCAGCGATCACGGATTCGTATGTGATTTTCATTTTATTCCTGATCGAATTGATTTGGTTTCTATTGTTTCCTTTTTGTGACAGCGAATCAGAATATATGATCTCTAAGTATGAACCTTAGCTTTATCGGTCGCTTATTCGTTTTTCTTATTTTTCGGTACTGGACACGGTTGATTCTTGCTGTGAATTTGATGATTCAAGTGTGTGATCTATTATCTAATTTATCATTATCTGTGCGTCTGGATCCATTTCCTGATCTTATGAACTTAAATTCCTGTTGGCTAGATTTTAAAAGGAGTGTTTTGTAAGCTGTTTATTGACATTTGAACACAGATTAGATTAGACTTTTCCTGATTGAATCATCGGTGTGCTGAGAATTGTAGCTTCAATTTTGATTCAGAACCATTTAGTATTCATATTTTACTAGTGGTGACCGAATTTTTTTTGTTTCCTTAGGGATCATGAGATTGTGAGCTTAAAATTAAAATGAACCTAGAACTATAGAGTTATTGATCCATTTCAGTCATATATTGTGATTGTTCTCGGATATATAGGAGTTTACTAATGGATAAATACTGGATTTCCACCTTTTTAATGGACAGGACTGCTTTCACTTAAGACTTTGATGATCTGTTTGATAACATCTTCTGGCTTTTTTTTTTTTTTTTACTTTCTTCATAGAAATCAGAAGACTTTCCGTCCTAAGAAGAGCGCACCTTCTGGAAGCAAGGTTTGACCGTCCTCTTAAGTTGTTGATATCTTTGAAAATCTTCAGTTTTTTTTTTCTTTTGGTGTTTTGCAAATGAATTGAAAATCTAAGGTTTGATTTTTCTTATTGAAAGTTTATTTTTATCTCTGTGATATAGGGTGCACAGCTTCGAAAGCATATAGATGCCACTTTAGGAAGTGGGAACTTGAGAGAAGCTGTTAGACTTCCTCCAGGAGAGGATGCAAATGAATGGCTTGCTGTAAACAGTGAGTACCACAATGTTTTCAGTCTCATGGTTACTTTAGTGTATACTTGTTTGTTTGGGATTAGATGCAAGAGTAGATCATTACTAATGTCTTTCTATTTTTGCAATGCTGACTTTTCTCCTCAGCGAAAATTGTATGCAATATGCATACACGGACAAATACATTTATTGATATGCAATTTTGATCTTCTCTGTTTTGTTTCAGCTGTGGATTTCTTTAATCAGGTGAACTTGCTATACGGTACGCTTACCGAATTCTGCACACCAGATAACTGTCCTACTATGACTGCAGGCCCCAAGTATAGCCTCATCTCTTTTCTATTATGTGTTATTCAATAAAAATAAAATATTCATGCTTCGAGATTAATTAATTCATTTTGAGGATCGTTCTGCAAATTCGTTAACAGCATCAAAGCATATATATTTTCTCCTCACCGTGATTATATATTTGGATGTTGAAGTGGTATGCTGCTTGATTACGCTTGTTAACTTGTTATGCTGTCTTTGCAACTGTGAAGATTAGAGAGAATATAGGTCATGTTTTTCGATTTCTGTTGTATTCCCTGACAAAATTTCTTTATCATGGAAGCAAAAGCCAAGTCCTCTGTTAAAGTATGACTTCAAAATCTAGATACGAGTTTTTCTATTTTACAGTTGATGTTGCCAACTATGAACCTATGAGCTTCATCATTCTCTCTTGACCATTTGACCAATCAAACCGATAAAATGTCTGATCTTCTTGCTGCTATGGTTTCTTTCTTTGCATGCTTTTTTCATTAACACAACTCACAAATTTTTTGCAGGTATGAGTATAGATGGGCCGATGGTGTACAGATCAAGAAGCCGATAGAGGTTTCTGCTCCAAAGTATGTCGAGTACTTGATGGATTGGATCGAGACTCAACTCGATGATGAGACCTTATTTCCTCAAAGGCTTGGTAATATTAATGTCCATGAGATATGAAGAATATCAATTGATGTCAGCCACAAAAACGTTCTGCGACATCTTAATTCTAATTTCCGGTGAACACTTTTTGTTCTTCTCAGGAGCACCATTTCCTCAGAACTTCAAGGATGTGGTGAAGACTATATTTAAACGACTATTCCGTGTTTATGCCCACATATACCATTCTCATTTCCAGAAAATCGTTAGCCTTAAAGAAGAAGCTCATCTCAACACTTGCTTCAAACACTTCATCCTCTTCACTCATGTGAGTTACTCTCAATGTCTTTTTGGCTCTAATTCGTTAGGAGAATAATTAGGAAATGCTATACGAATATTTCACTGAAAATACATCCTTGTGATCTGAACCTTTCTTTTCTTCTATGAACATATGTGATTTGACCATTTCATCTTTGGTTTTGGCAGGAGTTTGGACTGATAGACAAGAAAGAACTCGCGCCTCTACAAGAGCTCATAGAATCTATCATCTCACCGTACTGAGCAAAAGACAGTTTCAGATTTTTAAGATTTTAAAACGAAAGAAATAAATTAACGGTAATATGTTTTTATTTATATATCTATCTATCTGTTTTGTTTCCTGTTTTTCTTTTTCTTCCAATTCCCCTGTAAAATTTAAACATTTACTACATGTAAAAAAATTGATCTTGAGTCATTGAATAGCCCCTTTATTCATGTGTTTTCATGTGAAAGAAAAAGGATCTTTACATTATTTTATTGATTGTTTTTATTTATTAAATGAAGATTTATATCTACCGTTAAGCATCTCGAATCCAGTACTCGTCAACTATCATTAGTACATGGTTTTTTTTGCCTGTTAATGGAACGTGAAATGTGCAAAAGCTGGCATGACTAGTCAATTTAAGGCATTTAAATTCCTTAATTATTGTCCAGTTTTTTACTTTTTATTAATTACTCGATAATTAATTTACTTTTCAGGACACATTCACTGCGTCTCTGTCTCTCTCTACTTTAAATCTCTCTATTTAGCTTTCGAGTTTCTTTTTTCTCTTCTGTCAAAGTTGAATTTCGCTTTCGTTTGAAATTTTTTACGGAATTTCAAAACCTTTGCGAATCATCATAAATCCTCGGAAAGAATCTGGAAATCCAACAACCAGATTCCGGCGCCGGAGCGCCGATGATCAATCAGGTCTTTGATCTCCCGCGGAAATACATTTATCCGATTTGGATCTAGGATTCCGATTTCTGTGGGACATTGTTTTGTCCTCAAAATTTCTTCTTCTTCTTCTTCGTGGGTGTGAGAAAGTGACAAAATGTCTAAGCTCGTGTATGAGGGATGGATGGTGAGATATGGAAGGAGGAAGATCGGACGATCTTACATTCACATGAGGTACTTCGTGTTGGAACCTCGTCTTCTCGCTTATTACAAGAAGAAGCCACAGGATAATCAGGTGAATCTAATATCTGCTTTGTTCGTAACTCGCGGTTTGTTAACGCTATGAGTGCAGTTCTGTCTGAATATTTAAGCTTTTATTGCGTCTCTTTCTGTTTCTCGGTTTAGATCAATCTTATAGGGATGTTGATTAGCCGAAAGTAACTAATGGATGATGATGAGCTTACCTAATAGATGCTCTGCTCTCTAACTTGTTCACGTAGCTTCCTATCAAGACGATGGTAATTGATGGCAACTGTAGAGTTGAGGATCGAGGCTTGAAGACACAGCATGGACATGTGAGTCTTGTTTTATCCCGACTATAAGTGCTTACAGTATGTAATGTGCGTCATTTACAGTCGAATGTGGTTTTATTTTTTTGCAAAGTGAAATTTCTCTGCTTGATGTTGTAATTAGCGGATACTAGTATCCTACTGATACTTACTCTTGTGGTTCTGTGAAAATTGCATTACCATCTGATGGTTTTTGATTGCCAAATTCCACGTTGTTTCCAAATTTTTTTTTTTTTTTTTGACATGTGTAATTGGTACTGTACATCTAATAATAACTGTTTTGTGCCTTTGCAATCTTCTTGACTCTGTTTTGCAGATGGTTTACGTGTTGTCTGTTTATAACAAGAAAGAAAAGCACCACAGAATCACGGTATCTTGTGTTTTCTTTCTGAGGATAGATAACAATAGCTTTATCCTGTTAGTATGCATATTGATGTCTCTTGTTAGTTCATGTGGAGTATCTTCTTGCTAGATGGCAGCGTTCAACATCCAGGAAGCTTTAATGTGGAAGGAGAAGATTGAATATGTCATAGATCAGGTCTGTCAATTCTGTCTCGCAATCCGCGTGAATCACAAAAATTTCTGACATGTTTTTAAGCTTCCATCTTGATACCGTAGGGTAATTAACTTTCATAATTTCGTTGTTGTTATTTGCCAAAAGATGGGCCCTCTGTAGATGCCTTTATTATTTATCAGTAGCCACTTAAAATTGGTGCTTATCTGATTTCCGCTGTGTTTGCACTGTTGCAGCATCAAGAGTCCTTAGTTCCAAGTGGTCAGCAATATGTTTCTTTTGAATATAAGCCTGGGATGGATGCTGGAAGAACTGCTTCATCTTCAGACCATGAAAGCCCGTGAGTGCTTTATCGACATTATTTCTTTCTTTCTTTCTGCAGACGTGTTAATTTTATTTGCGGACGACTCACTTGCTTAGTTTTCTTGGTCATATGATTTTCTTACCTTAATCATAAGTTATCGTCATGGAGTACTATTCTCTCATCCTCCTTTACAGAGAGTAAAGCTAACATGTGTGGAGGTTGTGGTCTACGACGATAATGATCATTAAATAAACTGGATCGTTTATCCTATGAGATAATCATCATTCTTAATAATAGTATTCCTTTTTCAATTCGGTTGTTTTAGCTCTCAGTCTTTCTGTGAATGTTACAAATGCCAGAAGATGCTAATATAGTGCTGTATTTGTGGAAATTTGACCAGTATCATTTGATATATCATTTCTGTTGATGTTTGACACTGTTTTCTTCTGATGAAATTTTTATATATACTTATATTAATGCGAAAATATTATTTACAATTTTGTTCAGGTTCAGTGCGCTGGAGGATGAAGATGACTCTCGACATGATTTAATGAGGAGGACAACTATTGGAAATGGTTTTTCCTAACTCATTTCTTCATGAACTAATTTGTTCAGCAGCGATCCTGAATGTAATCTGACCACCTAAAACAAACGTGCAGGCCCTCCGGAATCTATATTTGACTGGACTAAGGAGTTTGATGTTGAGTTGTCAAACCAGAACTCCAGCAACCAAGCATTTTCGAGAAAACACTGGCGTCTTCTTCAGTGCCAAAATGGTTAGTGTTTATGCATGGTTTCTGAAACGTGTCACCGCTTCTGCAAGGCATTATAGAAATTTTTTTTTCCCTCTGGTAAATTGCGAAAAGTCACGACTTAATAGATACAATATGTAAGGTTTTGAATCTGTTACCCTCCTAAAGCCTGTAAGATTTGTGCCTGCAATCTGCTTCAGAATAAATTTTCACTACTATACAATCTCGAAGATAAATAGCAGTCAATGATAAAGGTTGAATTTTGGGATTAATCTTCTCTCTAATACATGTGGCAGGGCTTCGGATTTTTGAAGAGCTACTTGAAGTTGACTATCTTGTATGGAATTGCCTACTAGCTTTGTATATTTTTGGCTAAATTTCGTACTGATTACATAGTAAGTTTAGTTAGTCAAGAACCATCATTGACAGTGCTAAGCATGCAGCCAAGAAGCTGCAGCAGGGCAATGAAGGCTGTTGGTGTAGTGGAGGCCACATGTGAGGAAATATTCGAGCTTGTGATGAGCATGGATGGCACTCGATATGAGTAGGTGTTTCCCCGTCTTCTTTATTCTCATTATATTCAAGTTAAAAGAGAGCGTTTATATGTTTTATTCATTTTCTTACAGTTACACGCTGTGTTGTCTGGAAAAGTTTTTTAGATATTTTTGTACCAGTAGAATATTGTCACTAATGTTGGGTCTAAATGATCTACCCCAAAATTTCTATCAATACTATGTAAGCGAAAGTGTCTCATCGTGTGTTCTAGTCTGTGATCTGAAGCTATCAGTTTTCCATATTTTCTTATGGTTCGGCAGGTGGGACTGCAGTTTTCATAATGGGAGATTAGTGGAAGAGGTGGATGGTCACACAGCAATACTCTATCACAAACTTCTCCTCGACTGGTTTCCAATGTAATATTTCACCTGAAAAATGATCATTAAATATTACTCACACATCCGTGGTCATTTGCTTACAAAAGGAGAGATTTGATTCAAAATCAACGAAATAGACCAGTAGTTATCTTGGGGGCTCTGGTTTTATGCAGATTTTCTTTTATTTTGTTACCAAAATCCCATGCTACTGAAGAAACGGTGGAACGGATTTATAGGGCCATTATAATGCTTACTATTTGCGATCCTCCTGTTATCAGTCAGAACATTACCTAGTTCTCAGTTTTATCCCACTCATGCTCTCAGAATGGCTGCAGGGTTGTGTGGCCTCGTGACCTCTGCTATGTACGTTATTGGCGTCGTAATGACGATGGAAGTTATGGTATCTCCCCTTCCCCTTTTACTTATGCAAGAAACTCGACACCCTCTTTCTTTTGTATATCTAATTTTAATTATTAACCTTGCTCTTTCTGTGAAGTGGTGTTGTTTCGCTCTAGGGAGCATGACAATTGTGGTCCACAGCCTGGATTTGTTCGGGCTCATCTTGAGAGTAAGTTTAGTATTTCTGTTTCATGCTAAGTTCCATTACCACCAAGATCTTCTGATCTGTTGTGTATTACATTCTTAACTTGGATTACGTTCTCTTGTTTAGGTGGAGGATTTAACATCGCCCCACTAAAGCCCCGAAATGGAAGGCCCAGAACGCAAGTGCAACATCTAATACAAATCGATCTTAAAGGGTGGGGTACAGGTTATCTTCCAGCATTTCAACAACATTGTCTTCTTCAAATGTTGAACAGTGTATCTGGTAAGTTCCTTTCTGCTCATATTTTTTCACGGAGATCGACGAGGAAAATGACTTCTGCGCTTCTTTAAACCCGCTCTCGCGCGTCTGCCATTCAAAGTCATGGGCTCATGTTTTGCATAACAGGTTTGCGGGAGTGGTTCTCGCAGACAGATGATAGAGGTCATCCGATCAGGATCCCTGTTATGGTTAATATGGCATCTTCTTCCATGGCCTCGGGTAAAGGTGGGAAGCCTCACCATAAGTCTTCGCTTTCTATTGATCAGACAAATGGGGCCGCCAGAAACTCTGTGCTAATGGATGAAGAATCGGATGACGATGACGAGTTTCAGATAGCTGAATCAGAACAAGAGGTTGGCCTATCCCATCATTCTCTCTTTTGAACCGTAGATTTTATCGAGTTACGTCTTTCTTAACATTTTAAGTGTTTCAGCCTGAAACGAGTAAGCCGGAGACTATCGCCAAGAAAACAGGTGAAATTGATACTTGTGTCTTATCGTTAATGTATAAGCTCTACCTGAGCCAGTGAAAATGTATCTAATTGCTATGAATCTCTCGTGCCATTTGAAACCTCAGAAGAGGAACCTGCTCTCAACATTGATCTGTCTTGCTTCTCGGGTAATCTACGACACGATGATAACGAAAATGCCCGTAACTGCTGGAGGATTTCTGATGGGGACAACTTTAAAGTCCGTGGCAAGAGCTTCTGTGAGGATAAAAGGAAGGTTAGTAAAAAAATTCACCTGATGAATTTTAAATATGGACATTTACTCTCTTTAATTCTGATCATTCAACATTTTACTGAAGATTCCTGCTGGGAAGCATCTAATGGATCTTGTCGCCGTGGATTGGTTCAAAGACACCAAAAGAATGGATCATGTGGTTAGACGCAAGGGCTGTGCAGCACAAGTAAGTGATACAATCACCTTAAGTTCCTAGTTAGAGAGGGAGATACTATTATCCCATTTCCTGTGCTATTATCGATCTCTTCTTCATCACTATATAATTTTTTTCAGGTTGCTGCAGAGAAGGGTCTTTTCTCATTGGTAGTAAATGTTCAAGTAAGTTTCTTCCCCTGAAACTACAACGTAATATACAAAACTACAAAATTAGCTTTGTGATATAGATGTTAAAAGCGGTATTTTGGTAGGTTCCTGGATCAACACACTACAGTATGGTATTCTATTTCGTGACGAAAGAACTCGTACCTGGGTCTCTCTTCCAACGATTTGTTGATGGTGATGACGAATTTAGGAATAGTAGGCTCAAGCTTATACCTATAGTCCCCAAGGTATCTATCGCTCCCTCTGATTTCTCTCTCTTTATGTAACGTCCTAAAACAAATTGATTCACATAATACCGAAATCATGCAGGGTTCATGGATAGTGAGGCAAAGCGTGGGAAGCACCCCATGTCTCCTCGGGAAGGCAGTGGACTGCAACTACATCCGCGGTCCGACATACTTAGAAGTGAGTCCACATTTTTGTTAGCTTTTTAAAAGACTGAGGAAAGTTACTCAAAAAGGAAACGTTTTTCATTCTCGTGTACAGATAGATGTAGATATCGGCTCATCCACCGTCGCGAATGGAGTTCTCGGTCTTGTCATCGGTGTAATCACATCTTTGGTTGTCGAAATGGCTTTCCTTGTACAGGTAAAACATCCTGACAGAACCGAGAATCTTATGGCATCTTTAAGGCATTTTGATTCTTCTCCTGAATGTTTTGGATGGTCTGAAATTGCGGTTTGTAGGCGAATGCATCGGAAGAATTGCCGGAGAGACTTGTCGGGGCGGTGAGGGTTTCTCATATAGAGCTATCTTCGGCCATAGTTCCCAAGTTGGATTCAGATTAGTCCTTAAGCTCTCTCTCTCTTAATATAAAAGCTTTACATCAACTTACTGTTTGGTCTTGTCTCCTTATACATACACTGCATCTATTTTTTCCTTTCCTTTTTCTCTATTTTGTTTTGTGTTACATTATAGTGAGAAAGGAGAAGGAAAGGAAAAGCAATTAATCGTTTGACTTTATACAAAATTAAGAAACATGAATGCATGATAATATACAGTTACTACCTATTGTGTCCAACTTTCTTTTTCTTTTAGTTCGATTTTCTTATTTCGATTATTTGTCGTGGAATATGGGAGCAAAACTGAAACCAAAATATGCCACTAAATTAAGTTCACGTGAATACGTAGAGCAATACATTTTGGTCAGGCAACCCCATTCTATGTTGTATACCAATTCCAAATTACTTGGAAGTTTTAACAGATTAGAGTACGGGTCTTACATTGTGTAAATTACTTTTTAATATCTGAGTTACCTGTTTGGGTGATTAAAATTTTAAACTATCAAAATTGTTCATATATTTTTTAAATGACTCAAAATCATCAATCATCAAAATATCACCACAAAATCTATAATTGGTGAAAATGCTTAAAACTTAGACAAACGAATCAACAAAAACGTTGGAAGAGACTCTCCCCTGCAGCATATTCTGCAATTAAAAGCCTCAGTCAACCTCTAAGTGATGCTGATAAATAAGGTTCAAGTGGCTTCTCGGATGAAAACTGGCGCACCATTCAACGTGTGTTTGGATCCAATAACAACAATGATCGTCCAAGTGGTAAGATTAGTGAAAGTATATGGGTTTTAGACATAGGGGGGACCAATCATATTACAGGACGAGCAGATTTGCTCCCTAAGATGCGATCCATCTCTCCCGTTTCGGTTAAATTACCTGCTAGCGAGGATGTTTTATTTTCTCAACAGGGCACTGTTTTATCTCATTCTTCAATTGTGCTTGAAAAAATTGTATTTGGTTCTTGGATTTCATACGAACTTGATCTCATTTGGACAATTGGTTACTGGCAACTTTCTTGTGGGACAAGTCACTGACAGATTGTAGATTTCACAGAACCGCACTACTTGAACATGACATTTGAAGAATGGAAGTTAGCCGTGCAATCTGAAGTTCAATCATTGGAAGAAAATCATATAATCTTTCTAAAGCTAAATTATCTTATTTAAATTTGAATTTATACATTATAAATTTTCATCAGCCAATTGAAAGTTTGTAAAGTATATATGGTTTTGTAACAGTTATTTCTAGATGGCAATGTTCCGTAAAAATTTATAACGGAATTATGGCCTCGGCTAAACAACTTATTTAGTTAAAAAGAACAATTATTTTGTAATTATCTGACTAACACTGATTCAGTGTTGAGACTTGTAAGAGTTTTATATATGAGTGTGAAGAAAACATGAAGCCAATGTGCAACATTCTATAAGAAAAAAAGAAAATAAAGAAAGTGTCTCTTTGACCTATTGATGTCTATCTGCAATCACATTTGGCTTCATTTCAATCCCATACTTGCCAGAATTCAAAAGATCATACCCACTTTTGGAGTTCAAATCAAAGTGAACAAACCCGGACTCCGGTTTAACACCTCCATCTCCGGTTTCTCCTTTCTCTCTTTCTCCACATAACCGAAATTCTTCGGTCAGATCGCCACTAACGTGTGAGATATCGGTAACCAAACCCGTCTTTTCGTTCTTGTGATCATCTCCTACAAGTCCTGACATTGCGAGATTGAAATCTGAGAACTGACCCTTGTCTGTTTCTGCTCCATTACCACCACAGGGCATGCTCTTCTGCGCTTTCTCTAGTAAAGTCAACAAATACTTTCCTTGTGCCTCCATTCTCATCTGCAACTTTTTCTGCACCTATACACCCCACAAAACATAGATTCTAAATTACATTTCTCGATTGTTTCAAGAAGAACGAAGAAGATATCGTTTCCTTTCTTGTTACCTCGAGCTGTTCTTGAAACCGCTGTTGCGCATCGACCTGATGTCTCAATGTGTCTGCGAAAGGTACATTCCCGCTTTGTCTGCTCGTGTTTGTTAACATTTAGTCAAACCATACACATATATACGAAACAAATTTACAAGTCCATTGACATTTTGAGAGTGGCATAATAAGCAACCTGTGATGACTATCAAACCTTGATTCATTTGAGATTCCTCCTTGAGAACAATTGTCAAAATGCACGTATGAACTTCCTGCAACGTTTAAACGCAAACTAGAATCAAATTCTGCAAAGTCCTCTACATCTTATCTACTCCTTCCAATGCAATATATTGTATATGTGTGTATGTTGTGTCGTTGTATATGATCGATCATACATACCAGCATTTTCCTTGTTTTGTTCTGCTCGATTCTGTTTTTTCCCTTGTTGTTGACCAAGTCTATACTTCTACACACACAAACGAATCACAGAGAACTATATATGTAAGAAAATCACATAACACGCAGTACATTGTACATTATTATTATATAACCGAATTACCTGTAAATGGCTCTTGAGATGGTACAATGTTAAGCCTTTTAATCCCATCAGCTTCAAAACCGACTTAGGAGTTGCTTCTGCAGATCAAATCAAAGAAAAGTTTATCATTAATCAACCCAGATATTTTACATTTTTTTAAAAGAATCTAATAAATTAGGGAAATGTTTTTTTCTCGTTCTGTATATCCGATTGAATCTATTTATAACAACAGAGACGATAACCAAACCGGATTAAACCGGAATTATAATGTGAAACCGGTTATATCAATTATTGGAAGAAGAAAACAAGAAGAAAGAGGAGAGAGCTTACTGTCTGCGCCACCGAGCTTTGCGACGGCGTCGACGAAGCGATCGTGGAGATCGGCGGTCCATCTCAGCCTAGGTTTAGGATCTCTTGTCATCATCACTCCGCCATTCTCGTAACCTAAACCTCCCAGATTCACTCTCTCCATTTTTCCTTCCTCCGATCAAAAACAAATAATGGCGGGAAAAAACCAGAATGAATCTAACTTCGAGTTTCCTCTTCCGATGGACGAGATCGGAAAGAGGAAGCGTAACCTCGAAGATAAGAAAAATGGCGATCGAGAGCTTTCGAATGTGTGGGAATGCAAGTGGAACGTACTAGCTATGGTTTTATGGTTAAGAGAAAATGTTGAAATCGAAAACGAGAGGACGAGAGGAAAAGAGATATTAGGTGATGAATAAAGAGATTAATAAACCATTTCAGGAAAATCTGAGAAAGAGAGAAAGAGAGAGAGAGAGAGGAAGAGAGAGTAAAAAGTCGTCGCGGTGATGATGGTGGAGGAGGAGAAGTGGAGACATGATTCGTCATCTAACGTCAACCTTCGCTTTTAAAAAAAAAAAAAACAAATATGTATATTTTTGATGTTTTTTTATATAACAACAAAAACTATAAGATATTAAAAAGCTACTATTCATTTTCCATCGTTTTATTTAATTTATTTCTCTTAAGAAAATTTGCCGGCCGCTTTTCCGCCGTAGAAATGGCCAGCGGTAAACGAGACGTCGAGACGGCGTATGTATACAATTTTGTTTGTCTAGAATCTTTTTTTGCTCTATTAAATATTTTTTCTTAATAAATTTGGAAGAGACCGGTCATATGTAATGTTCTACCAGATTTTTGTTGATCTTGACAAATGCTCCAACTCGAAAAACTTAAAACGGGATTATTTGTTTTAGGATAGAGTAAAAAAATATAGAGGAATTCGTAAATTAACATTTTTATTTTTATTTAGAGACGTAGTAACATGGGAGAGAGGAACATGGCCCGCATCATGCATTTTTGTTTACTACTATATTATATAATGTCCAAAGAATATGGTTTTCTCGGGAATTATAATTTTAAAATTTGAATAATTAAATTGTTAGATTTAGATATTTTATAAAGTCAAAAATAACTTATGACTAAAGTTTTTGTCTCATTCCCATACAATCAAATCTCTCTCCATGTTGGTCCTTTGTTTAGGTATCATATAGATTTATATTATATGTGTTGTCGGCCTTGGATATATGGCATTTGATTTTTTTTCTCCTTAAACATCAGAAACACATGAATATCCTAATTCTTTAACAGAAAAAAACTTGAGAAAACATAACAGTTCAATCATATATATATATATAAACAACTCTCGTGTTTTATCGTTTTTTTCCTGGTTAAAAATCGTTTGTATTGTTGACTAGACAATGAAATAAATCATTTAGGAGCGATACATGTTGAGCGGCGTCACGGCTCCTCAACGAGAGCGACATAAAGCTTTCATTTTTCAGGGTTGGTTATAAAAATAATAATAATAATAATTGAATTGTATTAAATAAAAAAAAACAATCTATCAATGATTTTACGAAAAGAAAGTGCATGGGGCGAGCATGTCACGTAGATTGCCAGCGTGGAATATTCGCCGGTGGACAAGGAGAATAGAATAATCTGAAAGTCACATGTTCGACGGTGGGGGCCTAATGGTAAATTTTCAAATAACACGTGGACCGGCTCTTTTGTCTTTTATCTCTACGTCTGTTAAATTGGGACCCACTCATAATACACGTGGCTCGACGGACGCTTCGAGAGGAGATTCACTTGCGCAATCTCCATTTGGTCTGAACCATTACGCTCCGGTACACTTATACCTTTTAAAACAAGTATATCCCCTAACCGGACCAAATTGTAAAATCCAGCGTCGTCCAGTCTAGTTGGATATATTATGGTTTTTTTTTTTTGTCAAGTATGAAGAATGGTATAAGTTTTATAATTTAATATTTGATAAATTAATAGATTCTTCCAATCTTAAATTCAGTTATGACTTCAATTAACTTTTTTATAAATTAATCTTTTAAAAATTAATAAAATATTAGAGTCCAATAACATTAATTTACATCAATTTTAATTCCTTAAAAGTTTGACTAAAAAAAAGTTTATTGATTTGTATACATGCACTAACTTGTAAATGACTTAGAAATAAAACATATTCATCTTTTATTGATATCTGTTATTTTCACTCATTCCAATCTTTATAATTGAACTTCCGATTTGTTAAAGTTCATCATAAAATTAGATCTTTGTTAAAATCCAATGAATATATCAAGATATAAAATACACCGAATTTCTGCTAACTAAAATTTTGATTACATTACATTATCACTTCAATTAAAATACACAACGAATAAATTGGTTAATAAAGAGGTGTATTCAATCTATTATTTTGATGAAATTTTAAATAATTTTAGATAAATTACATAACTTGCCATGGTTTTAATTAAAATACTCTAGAATCTTATAAAAAACATATAATTTAGATTTTTATAATTTTATAATAATCTACAGCAAAACAGTTGAAATTAACACACAAATCTCCTAAAACGTACTTAAAATATTATAATAAAAACAGTAATAAATTTTATGTTTCAACAACATAAAATGTATCCTCCCAATACAACTCACTACAGATCTCAAGTAAAAAACACTCCCATAAATGTTAAGTTTGGACCTTTATGGTATAAGTTATACCGTATAACCATGTTCAGAAATCAGAAGCAGAAGAATGTTTTTAACCTGTAAACCTGAGGAAAAGGAACAAAATGCCAATTTATTACTTGGTGGTAAGGAAACTGAAACAACAAAAAATAGACTAAAGTTTGATCAAATCTTTGGGTACCACGAACCAGTTATCAAGAAAAACTGGAAGAGACTGCACTGTTTCTTAGTCTATCTCTCAATTGCAGAAATTGAGTGTCTTCATGACCTTGTCTCAATCTACGCTTTGATTTCTTGGACTGCATCAAGTAACATATGCATTACTTTCAACATTTATCAACCTTGATCCAAAATATAGACGGAGAAACATTGCCTACCATTTATCTATCTAGCTACACAAGGGAGTCAGACTTTCTATGTTAAACTTACTTTCACTATCACCAGAAATCAGATGAAAGCAAGTTCTGATCAGTAAGATTCCTACTTATTATCATACTGTTCTTCCAGAGGCATTGGCCAAATGACTAAATAAACTCATCAAAGATTCATATCATAGAATGAGGAATAAGGTGTAGTTAGTTTACCTTCAAGTGTGCGTTGTGGCGCTTGCCTTCTTTCCAGCGACGAATGGTACCATCATTCAGTGGCCTAAACCTGTCTTTACAAACCCATAGCTGATCTGCCGCAGACAAAGGCAATTCAATTATATTAGTATGATGACCTATAATATACACACCAACAAGTCTAATATTTGAACCTTACCTTTGTTACAGCAGAGTATCAATGATATACATTTTCAGACTCCAAGGCTTTAGAAGATTGCATATCAGACAAGGTTTTGGCTCCCTGCCTGTCGCTTTCTTGGCGAGGCGTAATTTGAGGTGCGCCAGATATGAGCAGTTTCTTTGAAAGGTCAGAATGACCTGCCAGATCCGCTTGAACACCAGTGGTCTTGAAGCCTGAACTTATGCCAACGCAAGAATAATGAATAGAAAATTTCCAAAAAGTTCTGAAATTTTAATCCAAAACAACAAGACTTTATAAATCTTCAATGCCAATATCTACATTTACATACTTGTTCCATCATCCACCCTAGCTGTAGAATCGATCACTGCATAGTTCACAGAAGTTGCAGCATCTGGTTCCGTGTTTCACAAGACGTCTTCCTTAGACCATCATTTTCGTAAGAGAAAATTTAAGTGCCAAGCTAATGAATGGATAGCTCTGATCATGCACCATAGGCCATAGCTGTTTGATTAATTCCAGCATTGCATTTCACTGACTTTAAATGTTGTCAAAAATGATGAGAAGGCAAAGAAAAAAAAAGAACTGAACCCTAAATAGCAGAACCATATTCACTCACAAGTTTGTTCTCTTAGAAGTAGCCATGGAGAACTGTACCATCTCTCCCTTTAGAAGCAAGTTTACTTTTTCCCTTTTTAAGCTGAGAAAATTCTTGTTCCTGGAACAACCATCAAAGATTTTTTTTAAACATTTTCAAAGATCAAACAACTGAAAAATTAAAAAAGATATACACGAACCTTATCCAGCAACTGCTTCGAGACACGTCCAAGCTCCTTTTGTTATCATATACCACCGAAGAACAACATGAGAGAAACACACACAAGTAGCAGCAATATCCTTCGTAATCACATAGACGCAAAACCAGATACCCTTTAACCTATCAATTTCGAGATCTTTGTCGCTATCATCGCGACGAGTCGAGGAAGTCGGAGAAATTGGCGGCAAGAGGAAGACAGGAGGAGGCCCACACTTAGGAGTGAAAAAGCATGTGGCAGATTGTTTCCGGCGCAGATTGGACACGTGATGTCGCAGGGATGCCACAAGCCAAAGTGCACCTGAGAATATTGTTGCACTCCTTAAACTCAGGAGCTTTGTTGTTGAAATTGTTTTTTTTTTATTCTCTGAGATTTTCGGATATCTTTTAACAAACATATGGCCTCTCCTTTCTCTATATATATACATCATTTAAATCATTTCTAGCCGTACATCTAATTGTCAAAACCTCTTACAAAAGATATTACTACTAGCGGCAATGGCGACTGCGGTACCACCTTCTGGACGTTCCGGCAAGCAGATTGATGTCCCTGAGGTTAGTGTTCGCTTCATTAAAATGTTGGAATCTGTTTCTTTGTTTGATCATTTAACTTATCGTTTTAGTTTCTTTTACATATTTTGGAAGAATAAAAGCTGGAAGAACTTCTTCGCCTACTTAGGCCCTGGGTTTCTGGTTGCAATTGCGTATCTTGATCCCGGAAATTGTAAGACAATAACACATATTCACTTTGCTATATCGTATTCAATAATATTACGGATGATTAATACTCTTTTTCTTCTTTTTGTAGTTGAGTCTGATCTGCAATCCGGAGCACAATACAAATATGAGGTACGTAACTTTTCTCTAGTTGTCTTGTTTTTTCAATATGAAAAAAAGTTCTAAAAAATACTGATTTCTTTCTTTGTAATAAACAGTTACTTTGGATCATATTGGTGGCTTCTTGTGCGTCTTTGGTGATTCAATCTCTGGCTGCAAATCTTGGTGTTGTCACAGGTGAACTTTTTCGACAACAATTACAAAAAAAAAAAGACATTCTTTGGTTCTGGCTTGTATACACTAATCTCGCTAAATTTGTTTGGTTTATATGATCACAGGAAAACATTTGGCTGAGCATTGTAGAGCCGAATACTCCAAAGTCCCAAACTTTTTGTTATGGGTTGTCGCAGAAATAGCAATAATCGCTTCTGACATCCCAGAAGGCATAAACTCTTATTTGTTTTTCAATAACTTGTTCTCTAATCTTTTATGTTACTGCTAATTGCTTCTTCTATTTTTGTTGTTAATATAGTAATCGGAACAGCTTTCGCTCTGAACATGCTCTTTAGCATACCACTATGGATTGGTGTTCTTTTGACAGGCCTCAGTACACTGATGCTTCTGGCACTTCAAAAATATGGGGTATTTATTTTGACTAAATTAAATCGCTTAAAATAAATAATGTTATAATGAGCTAATTGAAAATAACTTCAATAAATTGATGCTAAATACTTATTATTTATATTACTTTAGTAAAGTTAGTAAATTTATATAAATTTATATCAATTAAATAAATAATGTATTTATTTTTATGGTTCATGTTACTTATTAAATTGATATAAAATTAACATTAATAACAATTGATGCTAACTAAAAAATATTACTTCCATAAAACAATTACATTAGTTAAAAGATTTGATACTAAATAAATCTAATTTGCATTAATAAGATTATTGATATATAAGTTTGATAATATATATTTATATATAAGTATATACATATATATGATATAATAGTTAAATATGGTACGTGTTAGGAACTAGGAAAAACTTTGAATAAGGAAAGTTATGAATTTTGGAAAATTTATATAGAATTTGGGAATGAAAGAAAAATAATCAATACAAATTTTGAAGGGTTTAGGCTTGTTTCTCGAATCTTCATTTTTGCTTTTCTGGCTTCCCCTATAAATACCTAATCTTTGTTTTATTGCTAACGAAAAACTTTCACTCTGATATTCAATCCCCTTGACTTCTTCAGCAAGAAACCTAGAAGCTTAACAAATACCAATGGTAATTATCTCTGAGATGAGAACCTCGTTTTATATGATACAATTACTAAAATCACTTCCGGAAATTAATGCTAAGTTTACATCAGTTATTAATAAATAATATTAATAAATAAAAATATCAATTATTATAACGTATATAATAGTAATGTCATTTAAATAAATTAATATAAAAGTTAGCATCATTTTTTGTAATTAGTATATATTCATATCAATTATAATAACCTATGTAAATATTTTACATAGTTACATCAATTATTATTATTAATAAACCAATGAGAATTATTGCATCACCATTTTCAGGGTGACTCTTTTAAATGTGTAAAAGATTTTGCATCAACTAGTACAATACTAGTACAATTGTTACAAATAAATGATGGAAATTTACAGGTGAGAAAGCTGGAGTTCTTGATTGCATTTCTTGTGTTTACAATGGCAATATGCTTCTTCATTGAACTCCACTATTCAAAGCCAAACTTAGGAGAAGTGCTACATGGTCTCTTTGTTCCTCAGCTCAAAGGGAACGGTGCAACTGGTCTCGCAATCTCTTTGCTTGGAGCCATGGTTATGCCGTAAGCTTACTTTCTCTTCGCCTATTTTCATAAGAACTCTTTAATATTATTTATTTTTAACTAAAAATCTTATGCACCTGTCTCTTTTCCACAGGCACAATCTTTTCCTCCATTCTGCCTTGGTTCTCTCTAGGAGAATCCCACGTTCAGCCACTGGCATCAAAGAAGCTTGTAGGTTTTACCTGATCGAAAGTGGATTCGCTCTAACAGTGGCATTTCTCATAAATGTCTCTGTGATATCAGTAAGTGGTGTTGTATGTAATGCCTCAGACTTAAGCCCCGAAGATCGAGCTGATTGTGAGAATTTGGATTTAAACAAGGCTTCATTTCTCCTACGGGTAATCGTTTGTTTACATTCTGAGCTTTTGTTTCATCTAATGTTTCAGAACACTAAAACGTCATTTTGCTTTTTCTAAAACAGAATGTTGTGGGTAAATGGAGCTCAAAGTTATTGGCGATCGCACTTCTTGCTTCTGGACAGAGCTCAACGATAACCGGAACTTATGCTGGACAATATGTAATGCAAGGGTTTCTTGATTTAAAACTCAGGCCATGGCTCAGAAACTTCCTAACAAGGTGTTTAGCAATTATCCCGAGTCTAATTGTTGCTCTCATTGGCGGTTCATCTGGAGCCGGAGAGTTAATCATCATTTCTTCGGTAAACAAACATTTCCATCTTTAATCACACACATATATATGACCTTACCACATCAAATCAAATCATCAATTGAATAAACTGTTTACAGATGATCTTATCGTTTGAGCTGCCGTTCGCGCTAGTTCCTCTTCTTAAGTTCACTAGCTGCAAAACCAAGATGGGTTCACACGTAAACCCAATGGCGGTATGTAATAATCCAATGCATTTTTGCTAAACCAAAGAACAAATGATTTCCTAATTTTATGTTCTTTTTTTGGACAGATTTCAGCTTTGACTTGGATAATCGGTGGTTTAATCATGGGAATCAACATATACTATATAGTAAGCAGTTTTATAAAACTGCTTATCCATAGTCACATGAAGCTTTTAGTTGTTGTCTTCGTTGGAATCATTGGGTTCTCAGGCATTGCCATTTACGTAGCCTCCATAGCGTATCTTGTCTTCCGCAAAAACAGAGAAGTCACTCTTCTTACATCAACTAATTCACAAACTGTGGAGACATTTCCAAGACAAGACATTATCGAGATGTAGTTAGTGTAGTGGAAATGTTCTTAGAGACATTGGTTTTGTTCTTTTTTTCTTTTCTTAGACTTTTTTTTGTCGTAGGTTTTATATAAGGAATAATGTTGCAATAACATCGGATAATAAAATCATTGCGTCCACTATCATATCATACTTATGAGTAACAGTTCTCAATCACGAAATAAAGGAAAAGACCAATCAGCTATATATTTATATATGTGATTCAAGATTAAACAAATAGCTTAATCATCAGACGTATTAGTTTTAGAATAAAACTTTTTTATGTGGGTATGATCAGAGGATTCGATTATGACGTTGTTTTGATTAGAACCTTGAGGTAGAGGTAGATGATCTTTCTCTTGCAAATTACCATGATTTTAATTAACTAAAAACTATAGCAAAACACTTCAAAATTCCGTTTGACCCAAAAAAAAACACTTTAGAATTACAACAAATCTCCTAAATCTCTATTATATTTATAATAATAACAGTGATAAATTTTATGTTTGAATACCTAACATTTAACCTTCTAATACAAGTCACTCCGGATCTCAAATAAAAAACACTCTCATAAATGATAAGTTTAAACCTTTCATGGTATAACAATGTTCAGAAATCAGAAGTAGAAGAATGTTTTTAACCCTTTTGTCTTTAAATGCAAAGAAATAAATTGAAATCTTCATAGATTGGTACTTTGGATCAAAGCAAAATAAATAATTAAAAGTTTCAACAGATATTAAAACCCTGAGGAAAAGGAACAAAATGCCAATTTATTACTTGGTGGTATGGAAACTGAAACAACAAAAAATAGACTACAGTTTGATCAAATCTTTGGGTACCACGTGCCAGTGAGCAACTATAAAGAAAAACTGAAAGAGATTGCACTGTTTCTTAATCTATCTCTCAATTGCAGAAATTGAGTTTCTTCATGACCTTGGCATATGCTGGTGGTACAAGTCCAGGCTGTCTCAATCTACGCTTTGATTTCTTGGACTGCATCAAGTAACATATGCATTACTTTCAACATTTATCAACCATGATCCAAAGTATAGAGTATAGACGGCGAAACGCAGAAGAAATCAAAACAACAGAGATGGTCATGTAAATAGAACATTGCCTAGCATTTATCTATCTAGCTAAACAAGGAATCTCACATCCTATGTTAAACTTACTCTCACTATCACCAGAAATCAGATGAAAGCAAGTTCTGATGAGCAAGATTCCTACTTATTATCATACTGTTCTTCCAGAGCATTGGTCAAATAACTAAATAAACTCAGAGATTCATATCATAGAATGAGGAATAAGGTGTAGTTATTTTACCTTCAAGTGTGCGTTGTGGCGCTTGCCTTCTTTCCAGCGACGAATGGTACCATCATTCAGTGGCCTAAACCTGTCTTTGTATGACCTGAGATATAGGATTCGCCAAAAAAAAACACTTGTTGAGACACAAACTTTCCACTTAAAAGCACTATGATGATATCTAAATCTTGGAATCAGGACGTACGAATAAAACTTGATCTTGACTTTCTTGACTTTGGATGTGATTGGAGTCCTAGGCCTCCACTTCTTCTTCCATTTTGCCATTTTGTCCTTGGAAGTGATACTCCGTACTTGAACAAACTGAATACAAGAGAGGTCAATGTCGAAAGTACAAAAATATAAGATAAGCCATCAGAGATATAAATTGACATTGCACACTAGGAGAAACATATGATAGTTTGTTTTCTTTACTGTGAATGGCTATTTAAGATCCGTGCAATACCTATAAACCCGAATACATGAGTGTACATAAGACACTAAGTGACGCTACATTTGCACAGCTGGTACTGATGATATCAGTTCGCTTGACAAAAATATGCAAGAGCTACTTAAATCCCTTTTCCCTATTGCAGATAACCTACAATCAGACCGAGGACGATTATGTTGACCATGATCAAACAGGGAACACGAAAATTGAGAGCTGTACAAGACGACAACTTGAATGTTCAGATTCCGAAGAATACATTTATCATTTATGTATTACATATGAGAGTTGGTTGAGGTAGGTTACACTTGTTACGTACTGATAGTATCCAAAGCACACATTTTTATCAGTATGCTTCAAGAACATATATCAAAATGCAAAAATAATTCATTTACATATTGTAGATTCAACCCAGTGCGATTTCACTTCACAGGATTGAACAAAGGACACAAAATTCAAGAACTTTCACGCACAAAAAAAAACAAAAGTTTAAACAAAGAGATCCATACAACAAATCGAAAGCTTAGATTCTCCAGAAGCAAACTAACACAACTAAAACGAATATCAAGCACTTACAGCTAAAATCGTAACCCTAATTGAAACGACTTCACCAAATAAAAATCTCTCGTTTTGGTTTCTCGCTAATCTCGGGAACCACCAAAACAGTTAACGAAAGGATTCGAATTCTAGAAACTTACATGATGAGGAACGAAGGTAGACCCCATGGAGCTAGCATTCAACGGAGAAGCTCCGCCGAGAGAGGTGGAGGGAAAGAAGCTCCATCTGCTCGTCGTGGCGAAACCTAGGTTAAATTGAGAACTCGGAGAATGGTGGATCAGACGGTGAGGAGCTCGGATAAAAGAGAGATTTCGATTCGATTGGACCGAAATGGAACGTAGCTTAGTGCAAAACCTCTGCATTGTCGTCTCCAAAGGAATACGATTTTTGATAAATCTCCGATTGTAAAGAGACTGAAAGCGTCTGCCTGGGTTTTGGAGCAGCGATTCTGTGAAATTATTTAGGGACTGTTTGGGCGTTAGGATAAGTATATTCATCATAATCTAAATATTATCCCAAATGCGTATATATTTGATCTTCAGTCACACATAAATATCGTCGATATATGTGTTGGTTTATTTAGAGAACAGTGATATCTTCAGTCACACACCCGTAACGCAAAATGTGTACAAAAAAATTAAATAAATATCGATATATTGGATTAACCCAATAAAAACTAGAACTGATATAATAAAATCTGTAATTGGAAAAGTTTTGGAACAATGCTATAGAAGAAAAAAGTAGTTCAAAAATCCCTACGAATTATATTATCACTTTTCTCTAAATAAAGCAACAAAAAATCTAACAAAAACACTACAAAAAACGTTGATTAAATCATAATTAATTAATGCTTAAATTCATTGACATTACCATTACCAATATTTCGAAAAAACTCAAGATGTTAACAGCGTTATACAAAACATCAGTAATACCATCACAATTATACAAAACATCAACAATCCCATCAAAGTTTTTATAAAACATCAATTATACCATCACCAATATACAAAACACATGTAATGATATTGTTACTACATGAGATAATGGCTACTGTTTAAAAACGGTGACATACAACATCACTACTGTTTAAAACTGTGACGTACATCATTGGTATGTGTTGAACTTAAGCTTGAAGATAAGGTTCTAATCTAGATAAGATTAGGAATTGTATCTAGGAGTTATCTAGATACAATAAGGAAATTGTTTAGGAGTTATCTAAGCAATATGGAAATAGGAAAAACAAGTTTATAAGTCTTATATAAGTAGATGTCGGGTTTGTGACATAACTTAATCAAGATTTGTGAGTTTGTGAGAGGCTTTAGTTTTTGAGTTATTTTTCTAAAGCAATAAAAGAGAGTCATTCTTTTATCTTTGTGTTCACGATTCTTGGTTCCCAAACTTGAATTGGTATCAGAGCTTAGGCTATTATTTTCCTTCGTGGTTCTTCAATGGGGGAAATTACGATCACGGAAGATAAAGGAAAAGAAGGTGGAGGAGGACCTTCGATTAAGTGTCCTATGCTCAATAATACAAACTACACCGTGTGGGCCATAAGAATCAAAGTTGCTCTTAAGGTTCACAAGGTGTGGAGTGCTATTGAAACAAACGCAGAAGACGTTTAAAGCGAGAAGAATGATTTAGCCATGGCTTTGTTGTTTCAATCTATCCCGGAGACATTGGTTTTGCAAATCGGAGAACTAGATACAGCAAAGAAGGTGTGGGAGGCAATAAAGGCGAGACATGTCGGAGCTGAGAGGGTTAGAGAAGCTCGCCTCCAAACACTAATGGCCGAGTTCGATCGCATTCAGATGAAAGACACCGAAACAATTGATGATTTTGCAGGAAAATTGTCCGAGATTTCCTCAAAATCTATAGCTCTTGGAGAAACTATTGACGAGGACAAACTAGTCAAAAAATTCTTGAAGTGTCTTCCCCGTAAGAAGTACATCCAGATTGTAGCTTCGTTGGAACAAGTGTTAGACCTTAAGAACACAAGTTTCGAAGATATCATTGGACGTCTTAAGGCATATGAGGAACGGGTCTCTGAAGAGGACGAAAAGCAAGAAGATCAGGGGAAATTGATGTATGCAAATACAGATCACAATAATTCACCCCGAGATAACAACAGTGAATATCGTGGTCGTGGACGAGGACGCGGCAGAGGAAGAGGCCGTGGACGATTTAATGGAGACAGAGACCTGTCAAGAATCACTTGTTTCAGGTGCGACAAACTAGGGCACTATGCCTCAGATTGTCCTGATCGTTTACTTAAACTCCAAGAAGCTCTTGAAAACGAGAAAGATGATACACAAGTAGCGGATGAACTCATGATGCACGAGGTGGTCTTCTTAAACGAGAAGAGGATCATCCCGAGTGTATATGAGACTCATGATGGTGATAGTATCTGGTACCTTGACAACGGAGCCAGTAATCACATGACTGGGGATCGAAGATACTTCACAGTCATTAACGAAGGAGTGACCGGTAAGGTGCGGTTTGGTGATGACTCACGCATCGATATCAAAGGGAAAGGAGATATCTCCCTTGTGGATTTGAACGGATCACCGAGAACAATGACTGAGGTATACTATATCCCCGACCTAAAGAGCAACATTATTAGTCTCGGACAAGCCACTGAGTCAGGCTGTGACATACGAATGCGAGGAACAAAGCTTACAATGCATGATAAAGATGGGAAATTGATTGCAGAAACAGAGAGGTCTCCAAACCGTTTGTATAAGGTACGAATGGGAATTTCTAATCCAACTTGCCTTAATCTTAGCAGCAGCATAAGCGAATCCAACAGATGGCATGCTTGCATGGGACACATAAACTTTGAAATGATTAAGTCAATGTTGCAGAGAAAACTCGTAATAGGAGTACCTCAGGTCTCCATAGAGAAGGAGATTTGCGGGTCGTGTTTGCTCGGTAAACAAACTCGTAAGCCTTTTCCCAAAGCAACGTTATATCGCGTAGACACAATACTTGAGCTGGTGCATGGAGATTTATGCGGTCCGATAACCCCGAGTACAGCCGCAGGGAACAAGTACATTTTTGTTCTCATTGACGACCACTCAAGATATATGTGGACGATTTTGCTCAAGGAAAAGAGTGATGCTTATGACAAATTTGTTAAGTTTACTCGACTTACAGAGAAAGAATATGGAGCTCGAGTTAAAACATTCCGGACAGATCGAGGTGGAGAGTTTGTCTCACACGAATTTGCTGTGTTTTGTGATGAGAACGGGATAAAGCGCCATCTTACTGCTCCTTATACTCCGCAACAAAACGGGGTAGTTGAGAGAAGAAACAGGACCATGATGGAGATGACAAGGAGCATTATGAAACACATGCACATTCCAAATTATTTATGGGGAGAAGCAGTGAGACATTCCACGTATTTGCTCAACAGAACAGCAACAAGATCCCTGAAAGACACAACACCATATGAGGCAATGAGGAATAAAAAACCGAATATCGAACATCTTCGAGTATTCGGATGCATTGGATACGCTAAAACAGATAGACCACATCTAAGAAAGTTGGATGATCGGTCAAGGATGCTGGTTCATTTAGGAACGGAACCCGGATCAAAAGCATATCGGTTGCTTGATCCAACAAATCGGAAAATCTGTGTCAGCAGAGATGTCGTATTTGATGAGTCTAAGGGATGGAATTGGAAGCATACCAATCCAGAGCAAAATTCTGAAGCCGGAAGCTTCAGTCTCATTCTTGGAGAGTTCGGAAATCGTGGTATTCAGGGAGAAGGAGAGAATCCTGATAATGGTCAAAACGATGAGCAAAACGAAAACAGAGATGAGACAGAGACTGATGGAGAACAAACACTGTCACTTGGATCAGAAGAGAATCACGAAAATGAACAAGCAGAGGATCACGCTCAGTCCCCTCTTGTTCTGAGGCGTTCACAAAGAGAAAGTTTCAAGCCAAAATTTCTTGATGATTACATTTTGATTGCAGAGGAAGAAGGTGATCTGTTACTTATGTGTTTGAATGATGAGCCGGGATCTTTTGCAGAGGCAAAAGATACAAAAGAATGGATGTTAGCATGTGAAGATGAAATACAGTCTATCAAGAGGAACAACACATGGAATCTAACAGATTTACCAAATGGAGTCAAACCGATTGGACTCAAATGGGTTTTCAAGATCAAGAAAAACTCTGATGGGAGTATTAATAAATTCAAAGTTCGGCTCGTGGCAAAGGGATACGTTCAGCAGTATGGCATAGACTTTGAGGAGGTTTTCGCTCCAGTGGCTCGGATGGAAACGATTCGCCTCTTACTCAACCTCGCTGCATCAAACGGTTGGGACATACACCACCTCGACGTTAAGACAGCGTTCCTTCACGGGGAACTTAAAGAAACCGTTTACGTCACGCAACCTGAAGGTTTTGAGGTTAAGGGAAACGAACACAAAGTCTACAAGCTGAACAGAGCTTTGTATGGGTTAAGTCAAGCACCGAGGGCTTGGAACAATAAGTTGAACCAGATTTTGTTGGAGTTAAAATTCTACAAATGTTCAAAGGAACCGACGGTATATCGTAAGAAAGTGAGAGACAATCTTCTTATTGTGGCGGTATACGTCGATGATCTCTTTGTTACAGGGACAAGTTCGAATGTGATAAACGAGTTCAAGAGTGAGATGGGAGCAAAGTTTGATATGAGTGATCTTGGCAGATTAACATATTATCTTGGAATCGAAGTTCTTCAACATGATGATGGGATC
>OVBB01000089.1:0-59479 GCA_900406415.1 Isatis lusitanica
TATATATATATATATATATATATATATATATATATATATATATAATTATAAGCAGAAAAAGATTCTAGTTGATAACGTATTGGCGTTAAATCATCATAGAAGTTTCGCAAACCAAAATATATAGAAATACAATATTTTGCCGAGAAAATAGAAGCCTGATTGATAAGTATCGGGGACAGGGATAGGTTTGTAGTTATAAAGGTTTTAATGATGAGGATACAAATATTGCTCGAACTTTACAAGAGAAAGACATGATTGCTCGAACTTTGTAAAGATTGTTTCATCACCAACGGATTGACCAGAATTTGCAGTATATTTAAAGGAGTTTCAGAGAATTACGGCACCTTTCACCATTTACTCTTTTATCATGGATTTCCGCACGAACAATACAAAAATAGAGAGCGTGTGTATTCTTCTCTTTCTATTTATGTAGATTATGTATCTATAATTTGGTTTTCTGAATTGTTGTAAGATTTTTCTTTTTGATTAAAAAAAAAACGTAAAGTCTGATTAAAACATTAAGAACTCAATTATTATTGTACGTTCCGATGTTGATTTTATCTATTTGGGTTGTATTCAACTTATCCCATCATTTATGTGTTAGGTTTGAGTGTCGTGTATGCGGTGGAGCAATTAATGCACTCACTTTCGGTCAAATTGCGTTGGATTTGTTAAACTAACGAGTAATTTTGTAGTACAAAATTTCATGGTAATACATAATTTATGGCTATTTTGTTAATCAGATTTGTTCTTCTTCTATTTTGGGTCGTTTAGGTGGATAACAATTCATTTTTGTGTATTTTGCATATAAAAAGTTCCTTAATCATTTACTTGATTCAATAAATGTTCATAGTCTTTTTTTTTCACCAAATGTTCATAGTCTCATCTACTATAGATATATAAGAAATCCCAATATATAATTCTGGTTTGATTATCCGCGCAAACTTCTTCTTTAAGTACTATACAATCGATGCCATAATGACTAACTTTAAAATTTTGAAAATGTTAATATTCTAGTGTGAAGCTTTATATTTGAAAATATAAATTTATTAATATATAAATTTAATTTATTAAAGAGATTAGTAACTTAATAAAGTTACTGTATAGTCCTTTCAATATCATAATTTGTTTTCACAGCATTAGTGTTTTTTATGCATTACACGTATTTTTAAAATTACATTTTCTTTTCTTTTTTAACTACAGAAAATATCCAAAACACTAACATTATAGTTTTAGCTCAGGATAATTTACGAGTTAATTTTTTATAACTTTTAGTAAAATTCATTACAGGTATCGCAAATTAAACAATTTACCAAATATATTGTACAGCAGAAAATATAACTGCAGTTTTAACCAACAAGACCTTAATGTCTAATTTTTTAAATGGTTTGAATATGATCTGATTTGTGGGATTAGCTTTTGGACCTAGAAAACTTCTGGAATGTCTATGGTTATAAAAAAAAAAATCTGCCTTAAGAAAAATTGTAATTTGATCAAACTTTCATCAGATAACTAATTCACCAGGCAAATTGATATAACAAATAAATGACTAAACCATAAAGTACACAAATAGATTAAGAAAAAAGGGAGTTGATATTTATTGGCTTTGTTAGTGACATGAAAGTTTCTAAATAGTTTTAGGTCACCTAAATGCGTGGAACATAACAGTTAGAGAATGGCCAGCCTTTGCCGTAGTATTAATTGTCAATGTCCTATTTTTCTTGCCAACTAGTACTGTTACGTATTAACTATCATTGCCTATGCATGTACTATATAATTCACAAATATATATATCATATATAACACATAAATATATATGTTTACATATATATAGATATAAAAACATAATAATCGAAATATACACAAGGTCGGTCAATATATTAATGCAGTTTCGGGATAGTACTAAAAATCTTATACTTCTTTTTTTCTATATAATGTTTAGTATCATCTTAACAATATCATCAAAACTTCTGTATTAATCTCGCTAAATCCAATCCATTACTATTACTATGTATTTAATCTAGAATTCAGTCCATCGTTACGATACTCATAATCTCATTCTTTCGTAGAATATTCAGTGAATGAAGAATCAATAATTCAAGAAGTTTATGGGACTGGTACTAAAATGAAAAAAACAGGATAATTAATTTTATAGTAATAAGAAATGTAGGTGACATTAAATGCGTATGGATTTCAATAAAGAGAGTAGAATGATACGTAAGATTGGGTGGTTGTGTGACCTATATTTATTGGACACGTCACCCACTTTTGTACCGGTCATGCTTTTTCTCACGATCGACTGTTTGTGATTCATAAATGTAATTTGTGACACTACCGAATTGTCATGAATTCTTTTAGAAAACAAAATAAAACTATGAAACGTGCATAATTTATTGTTTTTTTTTTTAGTTATAACTTATAAATATAACAAAGTACTTAAATATAAATGGCGATTCGGTATGATTAATTCCAAAAACAAAGCTATAAAAATTGTAAAATTGTTTGTTTTCATAATTATTGAAGTTGTATATAAATCAAGTTTAATCTGTAAAAGGTTTTAAAACCAACATTTTTTTTTTCTGGTTCGGGAACAATTCAAGTTGATCTGATTAAAGGCTCCTAAATCCAGAATTTCTAAATGGATCTTACTAAATATTAGTATTTGTTAACCCCTTAAAACAAATCTGATATCATAAAATACAAATATTTCTAAAAAGTGAGGACTTAGAAATCAGATTCATGTATCAGAACAAAGTCCTTTTAATCAGATCTGAAGAAACAATAGAAGAAGAAACACAGTTCAAGTGTTTGACCCCTTTGTCTTCCAATATGTCTTCAACAACAACAGATTCCACAGAACTGCAATTCCTAATCCAACGGTTTGAAAATTACAAATCTCAACATCTTCTTCAACATTTTCCTGCAAAATCTTCAGCTGTATTAGTTTGTATATACCGAGACGAAAGCGAGCTACGCGTAGTCTTAACCAAACGCTCCTCTACTCTCTCTTCTCATCCTGGTAAAATCAAAACCTCTCTCTTTCTCTCTTTAAGACATTTTTCATGAAAATAAAAAGATCTAATCTTTTCGAATCCTATGAAAATGATAAAACAGGGGAAGTAGCATTGCCTGGAGGAAAGAGAGACGAGGAAGATTCAGATGATATAGCCACCGCGTTGAGAGAAGCTCGTGAAGAAATCGGTTTAGATCCTGCTCTTGTTACAATCGTTTCTGTTCTTGAACCATTTGTTACCAAGGTAAGTAAGATTGTATCAACAAAACGTCTAGATTCAAGCTGCTTGATTCGTTTTAACTGTATCAGTCTCATCTAGGTGTTTCGGTATTGTAGATAGGAATGCGGGTTGTACCAGTGATCGGTTTCTTGCAAGACAAGAAAGCATTTAAACAGCAACCAAATCCAGCTGAAGTGGAAGAAATCTTTGATGTTCCTCTAGAGATGTTTCTTAAGGTAATAAGAGTAAACTCAATCACCAAGTTTTAATCGTCTTTAATGCGTCGGGGGTTTTACGCAGGACAAGAAGAGGAGAGCAGAGGAACGAGAGTATGAAGGACAGAGATATCTTCTTCATTACTTTGATTACTATTCCGAAGATAAAGAGAGAAACTTTATGATATGGGCACTCACTGCTGGTATTCTGATCAGAGTTGCCTCCATTGTTTATCAGAGATCTCCCGAGTTTCAAGAACTCAAGCCAAGCTTCTGGAATCAACACAACCCAACTGATTCTTGAAAAGGGAGCGACAAAAACAAAGAAACTGATTCTGGAATCAACCCAACTTCTTGTTTCTTTTATTTTAGAATGTACATGTTTAAATGTATTTCAAGGAAACGGTTGTTGATTTTACCGGTTATCATCACAAGACCTATATTCGTAACGTAAACTTGAGAACTGTGATTCCTAACAAATGATTGGTTTCTTTCTTTTTTGTATTGTAGTAAAAAATGATTATCAAGACGACATGACCCATATATAGTCTATGGTTTAGTAGTTGGTAAATAAAACCTGTAGTGAAAATGACATTTACATATCTACAGCTACATCGTCATCATCGGTACCATCGTCTTCCCAGTCGAGGCTAAACGAATTAGCAGCTTTCTTGAGCTCGGTTAAACCGGTTAGATCCTCCAGGTATGTAGGATGGTTGATAGCTTCAAGTATGAAGCTGTTTCCTTTTTCCCGATACTCAGATATCACCTGAAGTAGAAGTTTTAACATCCATAAGAAACGTGAAAGCTAAGTCTCGTAAGAAAGATCTCATGTAGAAACTTACGGTTTCAGAACAAGCTGTGCAGCTGTTGGAAGCTTGCCCGAGAAGTGTGATCTGTGAGAACTGAGAAACTGAGCCTCGAATCTGATGAGGTAAGATCCCTAGAGGTGAATCATCGATGCTTCCTCCATTACTCGAGCCCGAATTGTCGCCTTTTGCATAGATACTGTAAGAAACATATGTAAGAAGAATAGAAGATAAGCCTGTGGACTGAATTTTCAATGGAGTCAAGACTTTCGAAAGACTTACCCAAGTGGGTGTTGTAGGACTCCGACTAAGAGTTCAACGGCCAGAGCTCCTGCAATTGGAGCTAACCCCGGTCGTGTAACAGTGCATTGTTGGTCCAGAGTTCGATCAGTCATTGACTGTAAAAAGAAGAAGAAATAAAAAACGACTAAACTGTTAGGTAACATAAAACAAAACAATCGAAATAGAAGAAGCCCTAGGGAATTACATCTTGAGGTGCAACCACGTCGTTGCAGAAGTAGCAACCAAGTCTCTGTCTATTTGTCTTGTTCATGTCAAGATTTTGCATTTCATCAGACAACGAGGTGGGGCCAGCGCCATGGCGCATTACCATGTAGCTATCGAAACCTAAAGCAGCGTTTATAGCGATCTGAAATTCAAATCAAACAGGTTGTTTTACTTGTATAACAAGAAAACCAAAAAGAAAAGAAAGAAACAGAGTTATTTTTACCTTGTTAGCATTAGCACAAAGAAGAGAAGGTAGCCACCGGCTTTCTCTTGTATCCGTTAACAAGAACACTGCATCATGAGATTCAATCAAATCGCGAAGGCGTTTACAATCACCAAGAACAGAATCTTCTTCTTGGCTAGAAATCGGATGTCCAGGCATCGGTATAGCCATAACAACTCCACTAGATTCCATTGCTGGAAATATCTGTTTAAGGCTTTTAACAGCAGCGACAGCTTTAAACTCGCCACGACCTACACAGTCATCAAACGTGTAGAGAGATTGCCTGACTGGATTAGACATAGCTACTTTGCCATAGTCAACAAAGGTTATGTTGCGGATTCCCCAACCCTAAAAGAAAACGATAGAGAAGTTCTTGAATTAGTAAGTGACTTTGTAAGATTGTTGAATTTCGCATTCTCATGGATACGTACCATAAGAGTACGAGCAACTTGGCAACCCAATGTACCAGCTCCAAGAAGAAGGCATTTCACAGAGGACAAAACGTTTAAGTTAAGAGACGGTAACGCACGCCATCTCATTAACTTCAAGTTTAAATCACAAGCAGATACAGCCAACCTGTGAAAAGGACGTGACTTTGTTCCGCTAATCAGATTTTATCCATTTAGTTAACAAAACCATTGACAGAGAGCAAAAATGTACCTTGTTGGATCCATGGAATTAGCAAGGCTAATGGATCGGGGAACTCGTTTTCCTTTGTTAAGCTCCCATCCCACTGAGTTAGGTACAGTCTCAGCTGATGAATCTGATGAAAGTGTAATCGAGGCTTGACCAACAAGGGAAAGGCTCATGTCAGCGAAACCGCGACTCTCTCTGTAACAGAAGAACCAAACAGTCTCGAGGTTCCATCTTGAGCGAATAAGTGCTAGATAATTTCGAAGTGGCCAACCAGGATTATTAGGAAGGTGACAAGGGTCATAGAAACCGAAAATCAACTGCAGGATGAGAGGCAGATAAAGGTAAAACACTAAAAATTCAGATTGTAATGTATTTGGTAAAGATAGTTTGCACATACCTTATGGCGATCACTTTGGCAGGCTTCCCAGTCTTTAAGATGTCTGATGGTAGCCTTTGAATCATCAGAAGAAACCGAAACCAAAAAGAATGGAACATCTATAGCATAACAAGGAGAAGCAACAAACATTTTCAGCTACCATTCTTTAACTTTGCATAACAATAATCTTAACGAGAATTCGTTGAGTACCAGTTGTTAAACTTGAGTCGCGCCAATCATTACAAGCAGCAGATACTGATTCTGCTTCTTCTGAACTAAAATGCTCTGAAGCTGGCTTTAATTCAACCAAACTTGCAGGAGGATCAAGCACAAGTGCAGGGAACGCAAACCAATAACGGAAACTCCATTTCTTAAGGTCTGCGAACGAGATAACCAGAAACCTAGATAACACAGCACAGTCCTCGAGAGCTTTTCCTGATTGAATATCTTCCCATATCTGAAATTTTACCAAGCAATCAGTTAAGACTTCTGTCGAAAAGAACAGTAAGAGAAAATTTTGCCGCACCTTCTCTGCTTCTGCTTTTAACAAGCTTTGTTTGTCGAGTTTACTGAAGCTTTCCACGGTGTTGGTGTTATACAGAGTCCCTGGAACAGGACACTTATTCCTATTTCCACGACTAGTACTCTCGATTGGTGACTGTTCATCCTCTGAAGGAGGCAATGACTCTGAAAGAAGAGTCAAATGATTCGAGACTTGTGGATGAGAGCATGGTGCACAGAAACCTGCAATTTCCAACCCAAAAAACAAATACGTCAATCTCCAAGAAAAAATTAGTGTCATCAATTTGTGAGGATGAATCTATACTATAAACAGTTTCAATGTATATAATGATGATAGCAAACCCACACGAGTTATATAAAGTTCTCAACTTTATTCAAAGTTGTCAACTTTTTTTTGTTCTCTACCATAAACGGATCGGAGAAATCAATGTGAGTGCATAGAATTATAGAATCCTGGATTGAAATCGATGTTGTGGGTAATTTTGTAATTTGTAAATTTGTGTGTTTACCGGTAATGGAGATCGGAGAATCGTCGATTCCGAGCTTATCGAGTTTCAAAGACGAAAAGCTGTGCCAGAAACCTTCGTCGACGGAACTGTTCAATGGAGCGAACTGAAGTATCGATGGTGGAGATTCTCTCTCATCCATGGCCGAATCTAATCTTCGTGTGATTGCAATTCTCCTCGAGAGTTGATGACTGTAAGAAAGAAGAAGGAAAGAAGAAGACGATGACGGAGAGAGGAGAGAAAGAGGAGTCGTGCAAGGAACAGGGTCAAACCGGGTCGGGTCGGCTTTAAATCGAAGCAAACTAAAACCGGTTTATTTGTAAATATAATGATTTGTTAAAAAATTCAGATTAGATTTTATTCTTATTAATTTTATAATTTTTAGTTTTCTATAAAACGCTTTTCAAAACTCTATGATACTATTAAATTTTGGTATTATTACTTGGATTTAAATAAATTAAATTAAATATATATATCTTTTAAAGTTATTATTGTAATCCGATAAAGTTGAAATTGTTTAAAATTCATTGTTAAACTTTTCATATCCAACCGATTATTGATTCCATTATAATTTTAAATTAGTTTTTGTAAAATTATTTTTAAATTTTCTTAGTATATAAAAATTTCTAGAAATCTTTACAAATTTTTCAATTTTTCAGATCAACCAAATTTCTCTAAATCCAACTCCAAATAATTTTAAACTGTTTAAGTTTATTTTTTCTTGTAAACAACCAAAAATGAGTTCAGTTTTCTATCAACATCTTGGAGAGATCCTTTTTTGTATATGCCAAAAGTGAAAAAACAAAACACATCCCCCACAATATTTTTACAAAATTATTTCATAAAGAATACATGCGTGTTTTATTTAAAATATAAAATAAATAAACTGAGGCCTATTTAAATTTAAAACTAAGCTTATTTATGTTTTAAGAAAAAAACTAATTTATTTAAATGTATCGAATCGGAGTTGATTACGACGAATCAAAACATGTGGTGAACCATGAACTAAAAAGGGATTGTCATTTATCACCACGAACAGAACATACTAATCCAGTCCATCTATATTCACATCCGTACTACATTACACATTCAACAAAAAATATTTCCTTCTCAACAGCTTTTATTTGGTGCACCTCGATTACGTATGTGTTTCAAATTATCCTTAGCTATTATCGACAAATTTATAATTTGGACTTTACCTGGCTCATTTTGAAAGAAACAATCTGAACTTATCAAATTTGTTGCATCACATAAGCTTACAATTTCACAAATTACATCCAAATCTTAAATCATAATAACCACACAAACTATTCATATCACCATTTTTAGACATATTACCACCATACACGCATTTTAACACTTAACCAGGTATTGAACCGGCTTTTTTCATACGGTTGGGTAAGAAGCTTTCATGGCAAGACCACATAGTCCTTCTTTATCCTTGACATCTTTTTTGATTCTCATGTATCCAAGTTCTCCCCACTTTGTTCCCCATGAGTTCTTGATGATCCAATACTTTGATCCGTTGTTAGATTGGCCGTATCCAACCGCAGTTACCGCGTGATCAAGGTACGTTGTGCACTCTCCGGTGAACACACCAGACGAATAGAATTGGAAATCAAAACCACCTCCTTCGATTCCAACGCTAACCGGTTGGTGTGCCACTGCCTTCATCAGGGCTTTCTCATCGTTAACCGGGACATCCTCATAACCTATGATGCGTGTACAAGAGATTAACATTCAAAAGCATGAGTTAAATCCAAAGCATGGATATTATTAGTTATGTTATTTTTGATTTTATTATATGCATTTCGACCTTTTTTATGACTTTTGTAAAAGATAGAAACCTGTGATAGAAGTTGCTGTCGGCTTAGTGCTCTTGATCTTGCAAGTGGCGTCTTCGCCTTTGTAAGGATAATTTGATTCAGTCGTTAAGCCGCCTGTGGCCATTATGTGCTCAAACGCAGTATCCATTAGACCGCCGCTGCAGCCATAATCGTTTGTGTCGCAGTCGACAAGCTGTTGTTCAGACAAAGATATAAGTTTCCCTTTCTTTATCTGTGTTGCTCCTTCTATAGCAGCAACCGCTGAAAACGCCCAACAACATCCTACACATACTTTCACTCGTTAGTTTCACCATCCATAAGCAAAAATTATCTTAGAGATGGTTATTACTTATTCTATCTGGTTGAGTAATATATTTCTAATTTTATTTTGGTTTTAAGAACATTTCAGTTTCGGTTTTGTAATAGAAACTACTTCAAAAATATTAAAAACAATTGTTTCTATATTAATTTACTATAAGAAAATCTACTTTCATTTTGTATATAACTAAAGAAGGAACTTGTAGTTAATTTTGATTTATTTGATTCGGTTTAATTACACTAAACTTTGGTTTTTGTTCGGTTTATATTCCATATGAAATTAAGAAATTAAATCGTTTGGTTTAGTTTATATATGTAACTGTATAAATATTTTGAATTATTACCGCAACTGCCTTGATTCTTGATAGGAGTCACAGCTCCTTTCTTCCTCCAATCAACAGAAATCGGCAAAGCACCAGAAGAAACGTTTTGGTACCTAAACGACGTAGTTTCACTTCGACTTTGGCTGGTCAACAACGAGTCTCCTTTGTAACCAGTGTACATAGAACGGAATTCTTCGTTCGTTAGATCAGCAAACTGGTTCACCGCGAGTTTAAACGTTCTTCCGGCGGGAACGTTGTTCGACCGTTCAATGCGTTCCACGTTGCGTTTGAACACAGCGTAGCGATTGTTTTTCTCTTCCACATCTGCGTAAACACGGCCGTGTTTAGCCATCCACTCGTCGTGCCTCTTTTGCATGATGAGTTCATCGTCGAGAGGACGTGAAAGAGTGATTGATAAAGATAATGATGAAACTAGAGAGACAATGAGAAAGATTTTGATGTGTTTTGAAGCCATTGTTTTAGGAAACGTTGAAGGATTTTGATACTAATTTGATTACTCCAAACGGGGTTTCAAGTGGGGTTTTATAGTGAAAAAAGTTTGATGTTATTTGGTAATGTGCCCATGAAGTGATTGTGACAAAGTATTTTTAGTTTACAAGAAATGATCATCTTACACATCCATTTATGTAAAAGATATGATACATCATGGTTGTTAAGTTATTTTTTGTTTGCTTTATTTTTTTATTTACATCAAAGATCAAACGGAGATTAAAAAATCTTCGTCACTTCACTTTGGCTGCATTTTTCGTCACAATTTCGGTTTAAGTTTGTAAACGATTGTATTTGATAACTGTAGAGAGTAGGATTTGTTGTGAACTTGTGATACTCGAACTTTATATTGATCTAGTGTTTCCGGCAATATATGAAAATTGAAAATTGAATACTATAAACAAAGGAAGCCTTTTAAGATGACTTGGAAACAAAAAAAAAGCTCCAAATATTATCTGAAAACATATTTGTTTGAAATTAAACTAACAATTTTCAGCACTCAACGTATGGAAATTGATGTAACTTGGGGGCCTGGGCCATAGATTTGTGGAACCTTTTTTCCTCCGTCGGAAAGAAGTTTTGTCGACTATCAAACCAATATTTTTTACGGTAAAACCGAAACGATACATACCGAACTGAAATAAGTATATATGGTTTAGTTTTGGTTATACTATATTAACTGAATAGATGTTATTTTAAAAATACCGCAGTATATGAATATTGTTAAGTTTATAACCGAACAAATCGAATAAATCGAATAAAACTGATTGGACTGTTAATATATAATTACATATATTATATAGAGCACTATAATACATTCATAGCATGGGTAAATAACTCATATGTTATATAGTATAAGATATATTTTTTTAACGATGTATTTCAAAACTAAAATTCTAATATATGTTTTCTTTGTTGTAAAAAAAAAAAAAAATATATATATATATATATATATATATGATCAATCGGAATAGACAAGACCTTGATGGAAAACAAACATAATAAAATCGGATAATTCTTTTTCCCATCAACTTATTTTCAGTGGTTTTTGTTTTTAGAATCTAAGCTTTAGTTTTATGTTGATTGCATTTTACTTCTTTTGGTATTCTCTATTTTTCTCTTTTTTATTTAATAATTTTTGGTTTGAAATTGGATAAATCAAAAACCGAAAAGTATTTAACTGAATCGAAACCGAACCATATCCATATCCATATTGAACAGCCATAGATCAAACCTCTCCGTCCTGAAAACATTTTTTTACTAATTTGATGAAATCTTAGCTTTTTACTTGGCATAATTTTTAGTAGACTATTAATTATGTTGTCCGGGCACAAAACTTCGGATCTTTAATTTTCATTTAGACAAAAATCTGGAATTTGCACATTTCAACACTCAGTTTTGCTAACGATTATTTCTTTGTCAAATATACTACTGGGTATTCTATCTGGTTTTCAATTATACCTTCAATGCATCAAAATCATTAATTACATCAAACATGGAATCTTCTTTTGTCTTTTATTTATTAATTAATTAGTGGAATTCAAAGATTCCGTTCATTCACAAGAGAACCATTCGTGCAAGTTAAAGGCTTAAACAAAGAAAGAAAAATGATTCGACAAAATTAACTAATTCGATCAAAATCATCGAATCATATCATAGTCAGTTCACAACAAGTGAACTTCATTACGCTAAGTATTCTTTTGTAGATATATCTGAATGATTTGCTAAAAAGTTTCCTGTTCAGTGATGTTTCCCACCAATTTCATTTATTCGAATTTCTATGAAGTTTTTAATTTTATCCTAAAAACACAACATAATTTATAAGCTATAGTTAGGGATAATAGAAGAAAAACGAATAATCATTGGGCAATAACAAGAATGCGTACGAAATTCCATTTGGGACGTAAATCCAAATCATATTTATTTGGCTGAAGTGAAAACAACATCTAAACGGCTATATTCAAATCGAAACATAGATACATATTTAGAAATATAATGATGAGGGAATATTTCTAACACAAAACACCTATCATCAACCTATATTAGAAAATTCTGAGTTCACACGATATCATATTATATGTATACAAAAATTATCTCCATCTAGAGTGCAATCTCACAAACAATAACTTATTCAAATTGTTGTTTCAAAAATGGAAATCAACTAAATTAATTATTTTAGTTGTTTTGATGTCATGATATATATATATCAAACTTCGTAATAATTAGAGAAGTTATTAGACTAACTCAACAGAAAAGTATGAACAACATGCCTGCAAAAAAAAACTCAATTATTTATAAACCAAATTAATTTAAATGTTTATAAGAACTTTGAAAAGTCAAATTGACTAACGAACCATTGCTGATGACCACTGCTAACGGGTCTATCATAGTCATAGATGATGTAAATTGACTGAAGTAGTAATTCGATTCAGTTTTCTTATAAGTTTCTAACTTTGTACATATAATACCTTTTTGGAACTTTACTTAGACTACCTTTTTACAAATAACGATCAATAGGATTCCATGAACTCTTATTTCGTTGTGAAATGTGTACATAGTGAGGTGGAATGTTAAAAAGTGAAAAGAAAGGTGTTTAAATTTGAATCTGTTTAGCATTGTGCATAGTCTAACACTAATAAACTGTGTAAACCATAAATTTGATTGGATGGCGTGGCGGTCAGATAACATTGACGAGTCAAGTTGTGGTGAGAAGAGAATCAGTGTCTTCACAAATTCCAAAGGTAGTATTGATGCCAAGGCCGGCCAAAGAAGATAACACAAAAATCTTTTTCACATAATTTTTGGGGGATACGAAGTGTTCGTAAAAACGAACGAACAGTTCGTTTTTTCCAACCTTGAGTCCATTTATTCCAACCTTGAGTTCATTTATTTTTTTGGGTTTGGGTCGGGTAATTCGGTTTTTCGAATTTCGATATATAGAAACTGATCATTTTTTAATGAAAATCGGGTTTGGTTTGGTTTATTTCGGGTCTCGGTCGAATTTCGGGTTCTAAATCAAATCCGATCGGATTTTATTTCAAGTTAGGGTTCAGATATTTCGGATTTGGGTTCAAATATTTCAATTTTTTAAAACCAAAGTAACCAGTGTAATGAATATATTAAAAAAAATTCCAATATTTTAAGTTCTTCAAGTTTGGGTTTTCTGATTTAAACAAATAGAAATCATTATAATTTTTTAAGTTTATTTATCGAATTCAGATCGGTTTTTGATTGGTTTATTCGGGTTTCAGATTTAAAAAATAAAAACCGTTGGTTTTTAAACAAAAACTTTGGGTTCGGATTAAAGTATTTCGGGTCGGATTAGGGTTCACGTTCAGGTTTCGGTTTCGAGTAGAAGTGTCAGGCCTACGTCGAACCAGAAACCTCCTACAGAGAGTTAAGCAAATATCAGTAGAGTTACTATCTTTTTCCCCAAAAGTATTGGCCCTAAAACTGTTAATCCATTAACGGCCCACAAACACATGGTTGATCAGTTTTTTATAGCAAGGACCGGTTCTGGGCTTACGCCATGTATCGATACCCAGCTAGCTCGTGGAAGATTGGTCCCATTACAATTAAACGTTTTACTTCAAAAGAAAACAAGATGACTGTTGACATGTTTGACAGAATCAAGCTCAAGTGATTCACTTGTTTTTCACTATATTGAAAGTTGAAACCAAGAGAGGATCTAAAAGCTTTTCAAAAAGTTTGTTGCTCAAGTTTTAAACTTCTTATCTTCAAAGAATCAAAATGTGACCATCTTTGCAACATGCCAAAATGCTTCAGTGTAGCCCACGCCTCGAGTTTCGTTATTTCCAAGTAATACAAGTCGAGATTTGTGTTTCTCGAGTATACCATCAGAACTAAAATTTAATTGGAAAACCACTTACACTCGAGAGCTTTATTTCACAGTGGTAGGTTTTCAACTATTCAAGTGCCTCTGTCTTCGAGAGGCATAATTTTATCTTCGACCGCAGATCTCCAGCTTTCTTCTTGAACCACATCCTTGTTCTCTAATAGTTATTGAATTCAGATACTAATTGTCACATTTGAGTAGAGTTAGCATGAATATGTCGTTCTTGCCTTTTATGGTGGGTAAAATCATAAGCTTCATGTCAATTTAGAGAATTTCTGTTTTTATTAATGAAGGGTAAAATAACTATTTTACGTTCTAATAAAGTTTTTTTGTTTCTGTTTACTCTTTTGGGTCCCGTGATAGCTACGGCTTCTTTCTACCAAAGAGAGAAAAAAGGGTGGTCAAGAAAACAAATTTAGAAACCAACGCTATAATTAAGCTTTAATTAATATACTAAACATTTATTCCAACCTATTGGAACTAATTTTAAATTAACAAACCAACGATTTTACGTCTTGGTTTTAGTCTAAAAATAACAATCGTGATTCTAATATAAAACAAACTCGGGTGCTCCACGAGAATAGTTGTCCTCTTCTGAAACATATCTCAACTTATTGTTTGAGACTAAACTCTTATAAAGAGATATCAAAAAGAAGAGAAGACCACCAAACAAAACAAAAAAAAAAACAAAAAAAAACATCCATATACATATTAATTTTTTTTTATCAAAAATGGAATCCAAAGCCATCTTCTGTTTATTTGTCGTCTCCGCCGTGTGTTTGTCCTCTCTCGCCGGTTTTGCCGCTGCCGATGCTGACGATTTTGACCGTTTCCAGATTCAGGGATCAGTTTACTGTGACACTTGCCGTGTTCAATTCGTTACCCGTCTCAGCAAATTCCTCGAAGGTAAAATTACATTTAAGATAAGCTAGTATTATAAAATAAATTATATATATGAGGATAAATTGGATCCCTTAATTAAAAAAAAAAAAAAGTTAACACATTAAATATACGTCTGAGAAAAGTACTGCATAACGAAATAGTTTGGGACGACTATGTGTGTGCGCACTATATCTTGCATGTTATAAAAATGCATGCAACGTACGTACAATAATGTATGGGTTTCTGAATCCAAATGAGTTGATGCAATTTACCAATATGTTTGAAGTAATTAACCCGACCATAATTTTATAATATGCTCAAACAGTTAAGTGATTCTCTAATCTCAAATCAGGCACAAAATATATTCAGAATATAATTTAAATAATTACATTAGTCTGTAGACTACAATTTGTACAAATATCTAGTACGTACGTCGGTTTGTAAAATTTATATTAATTAGTCATGAAATGATTCTATCATTGATAATCTTCAAAGCATCCATGTTTTACTTGTATCAAAAAAGATTATCAAAATTCACTTTCGCACACATATATCCTGCCTCGCCCAGCATTGTGTCCATTCGAAAACCTTAATTGCACTATATAAAGTAGTTTTTTTTTTTAACATGTTTTCGTGTATGTGAAGGTGCGAAAGTGAAGTTGGAGTGCAGGAGCAGAACAAACGGAACCCTAACGTTGACCAAAGAAGCCGTTACCGACAAATCAGGAAGCTATAAGATGGAAGTAACCGGTGACCACGAAGAAGAAGTTTGCGAGCTCGTGTTGGTCCAATCACCAGACAGTGGTTGCAGTGATGTCAGCAAAGAAGCTTACTTACGTAACGCCGCTAAGATCAGTTTAACGGCGAATGACGGAATCGTCTCTCACGAGACACGTATCGTTAACCCTCTCGGTTTCATGGTTAAGACGCCGTTAGCTGGTTGTCCCGCTGCTTTCAAGGAGCTCGGTATCGTCCCTGATGTCACTTTCTAAGCGAAGAAATAAAATATATGACGTGAGAGAATTTATTTTCTATTTGGTTCATCTTGAAGGGCTTTTCGTCAGGTTCATCCATTATTTGTTATATGAATTAATATCATCATGATCGTTTGTTGGTGTTAATTTCTCGCTTTTTGTTTTTCTTTAATTTGGATTGTGAGTCATACTTGTTGTTCTATGGGAATGTAATTTGGTTATACAATGCTGAGGAAATTATCTATTATTACTCAGTAAAAAAGTTCTGGTCAAATTAAATCTGTTTCTTTTCAAGCGTGGGTTCTTGCTTGTTTGGTTTGTGATTTTCTTCAATCTTGGGTTCAAATCTGGCCGTTTTGAATTTCGTTAGAAGTGGTTCATCAATTGTTCTTTCTCCGTTTTAGATCTAGAAAGCTTCACCATCGTTTCTACTTGCTCTATTCTCATGAGACAAATTGATTGCGTCTCAGAGTTTGGTTAGCCTACGTACATCCTATATGATTCTCCTACATATTTCATCAGAGCAATATTTAAGAGATTTTTTGGATTTTGGATCCGTCTTATCCACTTCTATAGCTCGTTGTCCATGATCGCGATGAATGGCTCCGTTTGTACCACGTTGAAAATCTCCTTATAAACTTGTTTTCATCTGCATAAATTATTTTATTGGGGATTTGAACCCGAGATCTCTTAATGTAGAAGCATTAATGAATACTTAAGTAAACCTGGACGAATAGGTTTTTTCAGAGCCTCAAAATCTTTTTTTTTTGTGGATCATTAGATCAAACACGTTCTCAGGCGACATTAAATATATACTCCACCTATGTAAAATTCGAAAGTTTTTAAATGAACATGTTGCGTAGAAAATTAATCAAAAAGAAGCAAAAGGAAGAAATCCCAGGTGAAACATATGGACCCATGTCCCACGTGAGTGGACTATTTTTATCTTTTACAATTTTGGGAGTATAGTGGATGATTGTATTGATTCTGCAGACTAAAGTATATACAAAATAAATAGATGTTGTCCCACTCAAGATCTTCTCTTACATATCTTGTCCATATAAAAAGCTTTGACGGTTCTTTTCATCGGATTCTAATTTTCCGATCACCGGACTCCGAAATGTCACCATCGGACAACGTTTTCCCGCGCGACAGTACGTACCTCCATGTTTTAGCATATCTAATTTACGTGGTCCGAATATATTGTCTTTAATTATTATGTCCTTGTCTAACTAATTAATTTCCTTGTATTTTTCTATCCTTTTCTAGAATATTTATTGTTTTCATGTTTATTAGACTTTACAGTCTCCTTTTTAATTCAATGGAATGTTCATATGCATGCAAACCAAGGTTATAGACTTATATCGAAACATCTAGCGTAGATAAATCGAACCGATCTAACTTTACCATAACTAAATTGAGAGATTGATGTAAAACACAGGAAATTTAATTTATTTATAATGGAAATTTCTGTGTAACTACTGAATTGAAGTCACGTCGAATAATTTCTTTTAAAGAAGGGAAATTCAATTTTATATTTGATTTTAAAAAGATAACAATCAAACCAAACCGTAGCACATTGGTTCAATTTTTTTTTTTGATAACTAAACTTCTATATCGAAATATATAAATATATATACATATATATATATATATGTATATATATATATATCTAAACCAACATCGTCAAACATGAAATTCAGTTAGATTAAAAAAGTTATTTATATTTATATTAGAGACGATTGCTATCTTTTAGTTTATTATTATTTGGATTAGCCCTATAGCAGATTTTAGAGTTATGTGGATTTTGTTTGCATATGACTCATATATTTCTACATGTACCTTCAGTTTATAGTTATAGCCCGGATCCAAACTACTGTTTGTTAGATAAGTTCACATGTTCTTTAGGAGACTTTGTAGGTATTTTCACTGGGCAGTCAACCTTGGAGATAGTTACTCTGGAGTCCGATGTTTACCTTGTAAATGTGATAAGTAAATCAATGAGGCTATGCCTTATGTCTAAGGAAGACACAAAACATATGAAACAAACCTTATGCATCGTACAGCATGGATTATGTACTTTTTTATCCTGCATCCCGTCAAGACCAATGACGGATCGAAGATTTTTTTTAGTTGGGGGCATAATCATGGGATTTGAAGTACTTAGAATCATTATCATGGAATTTGAGTTAATTTACCAAAAGAAAATATTTTTTTGTCGGGGGCATGTGACCCTGTTGGTAGTAACATACGTCCACGGTCCATCCGTGGTTCATCCTTCCAAAACCTTAAAATGACATATAATCCGCGGATACATCCTTCTTTGTAGATCATTTAACCACATTTCTCCATGTTCCTCATTTATTTCTGGTTTTTGATGTATCAATCTTTTTACTAACTTGAATGCCAAAGTTATTCTGAGGAAATACGTACCCATCGTGTTCTCCATACTTTCAGGTGTTAGTTATTTTTGCTACATATACCTCCATAAGACGAAAATCTCCAAAATAATTTACATTTTAAAACACTTCTAGTCCACAGAATTAAACGGTAGTTAGTGTATAAATCAATAAATTAACCGTAACCCCTGTTCTAAAAGTATACCAGATATCATTTTATCAGTTTGATTTCTTTTTGTTTGTATTTTTGCTATATTAATGCATATATAACGTTATATATTTTGAAGAAAAAAAGTCAACAAGTTTCAAAAACCACGAAATGGTAGATTTTGGTTTTTGTTTAGAAATAGGTAGTTATTTGAAAATCTAGTTTCCCTATATTTTAGGAAATCTCTTCTAAAAAATTCTTGATTGGCAAATGAAATAGTTTTTGTAAAATCAAAAACCAAAAGCCACAAACATTAATTCATGACCTTAGGTTATTTTCTTTTTTAGATTAGCTTGAATGTTTGTAGATTTTAGAATGGTTTTTGGTTTTTGTTTTTCAAAATCTACTTTTTTAACCATTCAAGTTTTTCAGAAAAGAGATTCCCTAAATTTTAGGGAAACTAGTTTTTGTTTAGTTTTTTATTTTACAAACAAAATCCAAAAACCACAAATTGTGGGTTTTTCACTCTTCTCTCTCTACTTTTACTTTGATTACGGGATCCTATTTTTTTTTCTTTTGACTTTTTTTTTTCTTTTCAGTATTTTGACTTAATTTTCAAGATAATAAAGGCAACAACTAATATCTATAATTACTTATATTTATTAGTTAAAAAATAATTACTACCTTAATGAAAAAGTCAAAAATCTATAAATAGATTTAAGAGAAAAACCAAGGTACAACATACATGTTCAACGTAAAGTTATTGCAGCAACAATGGCGCTGCATAATTTTATTAGGTTATCAAAATTACGAGATGTTGATTTTGAGTCAAACCATATAACTAGCAATGTATCCGATGAAGACTCCGACTCAGATGAAGACGAAGATAACAATAACAATCCTTTGCAATATATGGAAGGAATTCGAGATGAAATTTCTGCATTTTTGTGGAATTCAAGATAATTTTCGTTTATGTTTGTTTTTTAAAAATAATATTTTTTTCATTTTTATTATTTTTATAGGAAATAATATTTTTGTTTTAGCAAAATTTTATTTTTATTTTATCATGTTTAATTTTGTTTACAAAATTAATATTTCAAATATAGTCAAAAACCAAAAACCAAAAACTAAAGACATCACCGTTCAAGTTTCTTAAAACCTAAAATCTACAGCAAAATCAAAAACCAAAAATTGAAAAACCAAAATCTAAAAACCAAAAACCAAAAGCCAAAAGCCAAAAACCAAAATCTAAAAACCAATCAAACATTCGGTTAGTTTGAGTTGTTTGATATTAGTTTCCTTTTTATTTTAACAGTACGATTCTTTGTATGCTATATTAAGAGATAATACTCTATATCCAAACAAAAAAAAAACTTATAGCACAAAAAAACTAATCCTTTTACACTACTGTTAGACCACGAACTTAGTACTAGAAATCATGATTTTTCGCGTCGTCCTCTACTTTAAGATTAATCATTCATTTTGACAAAAACAATTGTATGTTTCTTATTGATTACTTCTCTATAAGGAACCTAATCAACTTGTCGACGTATGTATATGCTTATTTTCTAAGTATAGTAGTATTACGTAATAAACTGATAGTGTTTAAAAAAAAACTGATAGTGTTACATACATAGATACAAGGTCAAAACTTCATCCGCTTATTGTTGTTGATGTTACAATAAACAGATAGTGTTACGTATATATCATTATTGTAATTATTATAAGAATGATTTAAATAGTAGGTAAGTAATAAAGTTAGTCTATATTATTAATTCGACAATAGCCACTAACACTAGACAAGCAAGTTGATGAATTAATTAACAAGTCATTATACGAAGTAATTAGAACTTAAACTACCAGCAAATAAATTACTGACTTAAGTCGTACAAAAGATAGCTTAAAATAATGACCAAAAAAGCTATACAATTGAATAAAGGGAATAAAACCAACTTAACAAATCTGTGAAAGAAATGTAAAAAAATATGCAGAAATGGGAAAAAAAAGATAAAAAAAAAAAGAAAGCACCTTCTCGTGGGTCACCTCATTGACAAGTCACCTCAATCGTCCATTGGTGTTGCCCCCACCCAAAAAATATATTCTCTCAAGTTTCTTTTAAATTTGCGTAAATTCTGTAACACATAGTTAGATCATTTTTTATGGTACGATAGAACATATTTTGGAAAAGGAAAAAAAAATTAATCATAGAAATATATTCCTTGCTCAACGATGGGCTGGGCAAATGTTTTTTGAATATAGTTTTCTAAATTAGATATTTAGATTCACAAGATGAGACTGGTAACATTGATTTGCTTCAAAATATTTTATTCTTTCCCCTTTATTGTATTTTAAATTTTCAGATTAATTTCTGTTCATTAAGAACTAAGTTTTTGAATGCGTTTCTGTAAGTAATTTTTCTTAATCGGGCAATTGATAAATGAGTTGATATTTAATGAACGTATGACTGAAAAGTACTTTTCGAGTTTAGCAATATTGGGATTTTGTTAAAAAAAAAATTGTTTGTTAATCACCAAGAAATAATAAATGTTATATAATTCAGATATATTTGTAGACCATAAATTTTAAACAAATTATTAACACATACATGACTTTTACGTATATCACTATTTTTGCTATATTTTTATTTAAATAAATTTGTAACTATGCAATCAGTCGCAAATATGGAAAATTAGGTTTAAACTGGGATTGTTTTTTGGAAATTTTGAGAAGGAAGAACCGGGAAGTTGAAGAGAGAGAACTTCAGAGTTTGGGATTTGTAAGAGAGAACAAAACAAGTTAAGAGCAAGATGCTCGTTAGTTTAATCTCACGCTAAAAACAATTCATGAAGGAAATTGATGTTTATAACCAAATGTTAATAATATACAGATAGATATAGATATTGGTCCACCTAGTAGTAATTATGTCGGGTGTTGGATTTAAGCAATCAAAATAAAATAGATATTTTGATATATTCGAATGATATGATTCAAAACCTAGTGAATATTTTCTTCTTTTAATAAATAAAGTAAAAACTTCTCTCCTCAGTCTCTTCTCTTATTTTGCCAACGATAGCATCTCCTCATATATATTATTTTCCACCTTTTCGAGATCTTTCTTTCTCTTATTTCATTCTATTTCTTCTCTCTTTTTTTTTCTTTCCCTTTCCTCATCTTAACCAAATCTCCCCTGACCATGTCCTCTAACAATCCACCGGATCAACCTTCTTCCTCTTCCAACTCCGTCCACCACAAGCCACCACCGCTTCCACCACAACTTAGCCGTTACGAATCGCAGAAACGCCGCGATTGGAACACGTTTCTGCAGTACCTCAAAACCCTAAATCCACCGGTGAGAATATCTCAGTTCAACCACACGCACGTGCTAAGCTTCCTTGACTACTTAGACCAGTTCGGTAAAACCAAAGTCCATCACCAAGCTTGTGCCTTCTTCGGACAACCCGATCCACCATCTCCTTGCACGTGTCCTCTCAAGCAAGCTTGGGGAAGCTTAGATGCTTTGATCGGACGGTTGAGAGCTGCTTACGAAGAACACGGTGGTGGATCATCCGATAGTAACCCGTTTGGAAATGGGTCGATCCGGATTCATTTGAGGGAAGTGAGAGAGTCTCAAGCCAAGGCTCGTGGAATCCCATATAGGAAGAAAAAGAAAAGAAAGAAAACCCAAAACGACGCCGTTGCTGACAAGAAAGATTTTTCAAACTGTTCGGGGTCTTAATCATTAGTCCACTTGATCACTCGATCATATATATAAGGTACTAAATTATTATTTTTTCTCCTTCGCTGAATAATTAGAGTCCAATCTTTACTTCGACCAGTTAGGTAAAACCCTAAATGTGACCGGTGAATTCTTTTGGAAAAAAACCCTAATATGAGAAATTTTGTTGCTCTTCTATGATTTTTCGCAATGCTTCCTAGGTGTTTGGTATTTACTATTTACTAGGACCGATTAAGAATTTAAGATCTCTTATTTTTATTTCTTAGGTTGTAATATAAAACTCATTATAAATTGGATGGTTACTTGTTATAAACATGCGGCTATATATATATAAGCCCATAACTTAAGCTTAATCTCAACCCAAGACATTATATTAACTTAGTGCCTTCATGATGAGTGTATAGAGCTTAAGTTTTCTTTTAGTCGCACAAAAAAGCGTATACATAATTATCAGATATAAAACATAATTATCCGCATGTTCATTAATCATGTCATGGATTGTCTACTATATTGTATATATAAGTTTGGTTACTGTTGGTATAATATTTGTAGCTTTTATATAGGGTAATTGGTCAATATTGTGATTTTCATAATTTAATGTTTTATGATATTTACTGACTGAATATTAAGCTATATCAATCTTTTTGCTATCTTAGACAAACAGAAATTCAATAATTATGCTTAGATATTAAATGTAAAATTTGGATAGGTGATTTATTGGTTTGATAATATATAGTGTATATAAATGATACATTATATAACTACTAAAAGCACAAAATTAAGATTATATTTTTACTGATAAATTGAGTAGCAAAATAGTAAGAATAATAAAAAAATCAATCGATCTATAACTTAGTATTACAATACGCGCGTTAAAGAATCGGTAGGTTTTTTTAATCTTTTGTTCTCGTTTTCAGATCCTTTTTCTTAGATACTATATCTCATATTAATAAGAGATTTAATTGTTCATTAACTCTAATTTTTATAGGATCTAAAATTAAATCTTCATTTTTCTGATAAAATCCGTGTCAAACCTTCGACAAAGGTCAGCTTCGAGTCCTTACTACTGGATCCTCAACGAATGATTGATGATTACAGATTCTCTATATTACCTTTTTTTTTTGAAAAACTTGCTGAAACTTTTTGTTAGAATTTTTATCAACTTATGGTTAAATACTCTTGAATAGATGAAAGAAAGATTCAGATTAAGTCATATTGTAAAGAAAAGTTTCAAACCCAACCCTTCTTCTCCTCCCAAATCCTAATTAATATTATCTCTATTTCATATTCGTTTTAATACTTTTTACGCAAATTAATAAAATATATTATTTTTAATTAATATTCCTAAGATACAAATAATACTTTATAATTCTTGATTGGAATTGGGGTTAACTTATGTGTTTTATGTAAATATTACATTAAAATTAATAAAATGATATTTATAGTAAAAAAAGGATAAAAATTATTTAAACACCAATTATTTTGAAACATGAACAATAAAATTAATATAAAAACAAAAAATGTAGTCATTATGGATACAAATTATTTAAACACCAATTATTTTGAAACATGAACAATAAAATTAATATAAAAACAAAAAATGTAGTCAATATGGATACAAATTTGGACACACACTGACCCCCCCCCCCCCCCCCCCCCCCCCCCCCCCCCACACACACACATATATATATATCCATTAACCTAGAGTTAATTGGCAATGCATAAATAAAATTATAATAATGAATTCGAATAGGGATTTGTTTTTCCACCATAGTTGAAGAGTTTGGTCATTTTGTGTAAACAATAGTTTGTTAACTTCTTAAGTAATTTAACAGTAAATTCTCTATTCATTTTTATTGATTTTCTTTATGTCCTTTTTCAGATAAATCAAGAGAGTATTAAGATGACTAAAAAATGGAAAAGATGGACTCAGTATTAAGACACAGCTTACCATTGTTTAGACACAGTTTTTGAGCCATGAAATTTATCATGCCCGTTTACATAATTTTATTTTGAGTAAATTTCTAAATGTATTGATATATGTTTTAGTTTTTATTCATATATATATATATGTATATCGTACACGTGTATATAAGTATACACACACACACAAAACCAGAGAAGAACCATAAAAGGTCAAATTGGTTAGATAACTATATTACATTCTAAAATAAAGAACATAGTTATGATATTCACATAATGAATTCACTAATCAAAAAAATTGTTTGGGACGAAAATAATTTTTATGGATGAAAGTGTTCTATAAAGATATATATCCTTCTATGTAGATATATATCACTAGATATAGATAGTTAGAGAAACATAAAATGAATAAAATATTATTTTACTTATAATGTTTTTTTATTAATTAAGCTTTAAAATGCAAAATGCTAAACCACCAAATTCTAAAAATACCAAAATTGAGTAAATGAAATAAAATTATTCTTGAAATAAATTATAGATTCAATTATTTCTATGTGAAACAGAGTTGTATAAATCCACATTGGAAGAATTTTAAACACGGACACAGTTTTCTCAAAGTAATAAATAATATTTGTGTCTTTCTATATAGAATTTATACGACATCTTTTTTTTTAACAACAAAATATTAAAATATTTATAATTGCGATAGAGAGGAAGAAATTAAAGTAGCTGATTTCATGGTGAAAGCATTCATCTTGATCCATAATTGTGTAGGTTTCGATTTCATTGATTGAAATCTCCATTTTGAAATCTATTTGAAATGTCAATTTTAGAATCTGAAGAGTAGACAATTATTTTTTCTTTTCTTCAATTAATCGAATATTTTGAGGGTCTTGTTTGATATTCTGGTTATTTAATTTCTTTCCATTGTGGGTTTTGAGTCAAGATTATTCTGCATGGATTAAAAGAAAATGGAGCAATGTTTCTTTTGATCATCCTGCAGTGTTCGACGCTAGCTATATGGTTACTATATATAGGGAAGTTGGGAAGCCATAGAACCAAGGTTGTCTCTTTTTAAAAGTTGTTCAGGACAGGGAAATCTACTATGATTTATGCGATGGTTAAAATTTTGGATTATATATATGCGATGGTTAAATTTTTTGATTATATATCAATATATGATGTGTGGTCTTGAACTACTTAAAGATTGAGTCACATGATTTGTACGGAGAAATCGAGAGATTGGCGAAGGAAACAGAATGCCTACAGCTGATGTAGCTGAAAATAAAGTTTCAATAGTTGCTGAATCAAAATGAATTCGTTTACAAATACTTCCTCTGTTCCTAAAAGATAGATTTTTATGTGTTTCACACATATTAAGAAAACATATTTAAATTTGATTATTAATGTCTTATTTTTTTGTGATCAACAGTTTTCAATAACTTTAAACCAATGAAAATTTAATATTTGTCTTGTAATTTACAATTTATCATTAATAACTAATAAAATTAGAAAAAAATCTATCTTTTTGAAACACAACTTTTTTTTAAAACATTTATCTTTAAGGAACAGAGGAAGTAGTTAAAATGACCTGTTTTGAGGTCTGTTATGGATTTAATGGCAATAGCTTTCACTTTACGGAGCAAAACTAATAAAGAGAGAGTTAGTAAAGAAGAAAAACAAAGAAGGTGATTTTTCGAATTATATATTTTTAAAAAATTATTAGTTGTGATTTGTACATTTTTAACCTAATTGGCCCACATCTAATTTGGTGTCACATTTGTTTTTAATTTTCTTTGTCATTTTATTAGTATTGTTAACATTCTTACATTTGTCAAAAAAAAAAAATTGATTTAAATTGTAAAACTACAATTCCAGTGTCTCTTGTAAATTTTGAAGAAGACTTGCCTTATCAGTAGAGAATCCGAAATTTGTTTTTTAAATTATCGTCAAATGTATTGAAACCCGTATTCATTTCTTCAAGTTGTGAGGAAACTTTTCTCGAAAAAAAAAAAAAAAAAAAAAATTGGGGGGGGGNCTTTTAGCAGTCATATTATATATAAGAATTCGGATCGAACTGTGAATGGCATCTCAAAAGTATATATCATCATCAACGCTGGATTCTTAGTTTTACAGATTCAGAATTGACCATTGTATCTCTTGTGGTTTACGTATGTCATCTTGTAAAAACTCTTCGGCTTTATCAATGAATTTTTAGATGACAAAATTAAAAAAAATATTGTAAACTAGAAAAGTTTGCGTGCTAGGCAGAATGAAAAACAAGTGGCTCGTTAGTAATTGAGCGTGATGGGTAAGCGTTCCTACCGACCACCGAACGCTCACAAAACATGCTTCTAAAATCTATACATGTAATTTTGTTTTGGTCAGCAACATGCCGAGTTTAGTTTACTTTTTTTTTTTTTTTTTGTGATCTATATTTTATTAAATTGAAAGAACATTAATTATACAAATAGTCCAAAAGAGATAAACTATAGTCCAAAAGAGGGAAACTGAACCGAAGAACAACTGGATGTCCCCCGGTTTAGTTTACTAAATTATGTAAACAGTTGAAAATATATTGATAAAATATCTTACATGATAACTAATCCCTAGAAATAATGGAATTTATTTTAAAGTTCAATACCATTAGTTCCGAACCTTTATTGAAAATAAATCAGGCTTGATCGACCACTTCATTGAATGTGAAACATTATACTGAAATTATAAAAAAAACTTATATTAATCATAATCTTATTTTCAGAGCACCTCTAATATAAAACTGTAATTTTTTAAACTTCGAAATAGAGTTAAATTTTACTATAACTTTATTTTATTTTCATTATCAATAGAATAATAAAAATGGAATAATCTCATATTTTACTTTATTTTACAGTTGAAAATAAAGTATAATTTAAATTTTTTTACTGCCAAATGCAATTAAAAAGTGAAAAATAAAATATGATTGGAGATTGTTTCACTTATATCACAAAAGACAGGTACGGCTATTGCTTGTTGCTAATAAACCCTCCACTAAATAAGGGTTTTGATTCTTAAAACTCCAAAACTATAATCTAACGATTTCAAAGTCTAAAAATTACAACTTTCGGTGGGCCACCTTATTCTCCGAGAGCTTGGCCAATGACTTGAGATTAAACCCAACGATGGTATCAGCGAACAACGTCGTTTCTTCCACACTATTTCCTTCCGGCACATCCACCACGTAACTCTCCACCACCACCGTCCTCTCCTCCTCCTCTGCCGCCACAAACGCCGTCGTTTTCGACTGATAATTAGCGAGACGGTGGTCGCCACCAATAATGCTAACCGCCATCACGTGAGAATCATCGTCGAGCTCATCTAACCTCTCAATGCTGAAAGCCGCCGGAAGACCGGAAACCACCGTCACATCACGTACGGAGCCTTCTCCTCCATCGCCGGAGCTTAGATCGCACGACTTCACGAATTGTTTATAGGCTTGCGGGTTGTCGAAACGACGCAGTATTGACCACACCAGAGCCAATGGAGCATCGATGGTTTGCACTAGTGTCGAACCGCAACGATGATGTTGTTCAGATGTTTGCATTTGTATGGTCTTTTACCCTTTTCTCGTATAAGAATATTTGAGTCTTCGTTATGAAGCGACAAGTTTGAGTATTTATATAAGAAATATCTTTTTAGGTCGACACGGAAAGATGAGAAATATCTATAGAACAAGATCAAGGCCGACTAAAAATATATATTATATAACTTTCTTCTTGTTTTCTTTCTTGATATATTACGTAAGGATGACAACGAAACTGTATATCTATAATAAAACGTTACATTGTAACATACACACAAAAAAACAAAATACTTAAAACATTACTGGTTCATTATCAAGCAGTGGAAACATTTGACTACATACAATAATGATTATTGTATAGTTGTTTACAAAATTAATAGTTAACAATAATTACAATGTATAAGAAGTTGCGGTTAAATTTGGAAGGTTATGACATGGAACTAGGTAAAAGTAGCGGCAAATAATGTACCCACGTAGTCGATTTGTTTCATACGAAGCACACTTATTATTCACACATTTATATTGTACAATATTATAAGAAACAGATGTAGTTGAAACAAGAAGTAGAATGAAAACAGAGATGAGAGGGGGAGACACGTATTCTAAAACGGTAAGTCGAGAAATAGGCCCAATGAGCTTAAAATCAAGATCCGAATAGTATATAGCATCACCTTTCTAAATTGTAAAAAAAAGCTCCAAGGAATCTTTGTTCCACGAAAAACCCAACAAAATGGAGTGTGAATTACAACCCGAATTTTCAATTTAATGCATGCAAATCAAGCCCTGAAAGGCTGTAAAATAATGTAAATCTAGTTGATTTTAGATCCGCAAAATACTCGTCTACGATGGTTTTCTCGCCATTGTGATCGATTGGTTGCTTTCTTTTGCATGCTCAAATCTTTTTTCTTCGATCCGTTTGTTTTCCTATGCTCGAGATCAGCGTTAGATGTTGATAAATGTGTCTTGACGATGTAAGGGTTCTACAGTTTCAGTTCTTCTCCACGGTGCTGGTTCTCCACCCACTAGATGCTCTACTCTAGTATATGTCTCGGTTTCGGATAAGTCTTGGTTTGGTGGTTTTTTCTCTTCCATAGAAAAATCAATGTAAAATAAAAATGACAAATTCCATGTTTTGAGAGATAAAAATACTGATTGGTACCCTCTTCATTGATCATCTAAAAGAATCATCAAAGAGTTAAACCAAGAATCTCGACAAATGTGTTTCATGACACAAGGAAACCCCCGAGGAAACAAAAGCCAGATCAAAAGTGAAGAAAATTGATAAAAGAATAGTAGTCAAAGCTGGGTTTAAAATGGTGAGAGGCGAACTTAGGCGACACAATAGTCAATTGTCGACCGTTGCCTAAGCATTTGCAGGCGAGTGCTTCATGGATTCTTTTTTTCTTTTTAACTGGTTAACAGTTGAAGTACCATGTTAACGAACATAGCAACATGCTTGAGTCAACCTCTTTCTTGAATCCATCATTTTATTTTAAAAAAAAACGTAATACCAAAACCAAATTAAAATCCCAAATCCAATTCTAAATATAAGAGGAAAAACTAACAACACATTCAGTTTGTAAAAAAACAGAGATCATATATAGTATTAAGTTTATAGATCATCATCACCATCACTCAAGAAGCCGAAGTCCTCCAAATCTAAATTATCCTCATCTTCCACAAAGTCCTCAGTTCATGGCACTGGCATCATCATTACCTTCATCATCTAAAGGCACGATTGTTGACCTGCTATCATGAGATGGTGCATGAGTGTCACGTCTAACTGCATCTCACCATCTCTCCAATTAATGTATTTAAAACTCCTTTTCTTGCAATCATTTTGATTCTCCCTTCAATTAAATATATGGTTGAGGGAAAAAAAGAGCTTTCAATTTCCTTTTTTTTTAGTAGACGACTATCAAAAGATTTAAAAGTCTTTTTCTTTTTTTTTGGTATGAGAGATTATCAATTTCTTTCTCAGATCAATAAAATTATTAAAACGTTCGTCCTTTTTTGTCACAAGAAACAAAAATACCGCTGGTGAATTCAATGAACATTTACAAACACCTTTAAAGAGTTTGGTAGTTAATAAATTCTAGTAGAGGACAATATTAATATTTGTTATCAGCTTCACCTTGTTTCGATGCATATAAGGTCCACATTACTGACTATGCGAAGGTACGTCTACTTCTTTTTGGAAATTATTGATGAATATTTTTACAAAAGCATATGATTTTTATTATACCAATATTCATGATCTTGAACATAGACCGTAAGGTACTGTTTTTTCATCAATGACAATAACTTCTGAAAAAGCATAATTTTTTTTATTTTGCCAATATTAATGATTTAAAAATTCTATGTCTGTAATATTTGTTGTTCCATAAGTTATTTTATGAATACAAATTTAACATTCATTAAAAATAAAAATAATTAAAATGAGGGTTTTTGGTGCAAGACTTCTTTTTGGGGTTAATATGTGGATTTAACTGCGGGTAAAGCGGTGCGGGATAACTGCGGTGCGATTTTACAGTTATAAAAATGCATAGATATATGTATATACAGAGATTTTTGTTACTGTTAAGTGCGGTGCGGGTGCGGATCTACCGTCACCATTCGGAGCCTTAATTGGAAGTGCTAGCAGAAACTAGTTTCCCGTTTTTTCCGTTAACATTTTACTTCTTCTTTTTATATAGAGAAATACCCTCAAATACCACATTTTCATGTTTTTGTGACAAAAATACCACACCAAAATAAAAAGACAAAATAACATTTATTTAATGGTTTAAAGAGAATTAAATTAATAAATTTGGGTTTAAAAGTCATTAATTAGGGTTTAGATTTTGGGTTTTAGGGTTTATGTTTAAGGGACTAAGAAGAAACATATGAAAATAAATGTATAATAGTTTTTTTCTCTTTAAAAAATGTTATTTTTATCATTTTCACATTGGTGTGGTATTTTTGTCACAAAAACATAAAAGTGTGATATTTTTGAGAATTACCCATTTATATATATAAATAAATGATATCTGTATATTTTGTATTTTTGGTAATGACGATAAATGTTGACAATATTCTCTGCAATCTCTCCATACAAAAAGACTATATTCATCAACTTTTTCATATATTTCATTTGTATTATTAAGGTTTTTTTTCACACCAACAGTTTGGTTTGATCAATTTTCTTCTCTTTAAAGTATTACCGTTCATTACGTAAAAGAAGTAAGTGTTTATTTTGAATATCCATTATTTGAGAGCTATATAAAAAAGAGAATAATTAAATTATGAAAGATGAATAGTGACACATAATATCCATTATTTCCTGTTTCTAGTAACACATAATATCATAAGGGAGTTCTGATTTCCAGACGAAGCTCCCAAACTCAGTTTTCACACTATTTTCCGAATCATAATTCTCAGTTGACTGAAGTCTGACCTAAGTAGTATCGAAGATCATTCAGGAGAAAAACCACATTTACACTGAACGCTTAACGTCTCTAGCACCTTGGCCATGTCACATGTGGTAACGTTTGTCTCACATAGAAAACATTACGTCTGGATCCAATGCTTCAACTGGTTCTCAAGAACTTGCGCTTTTAAATGCAACATTTTATTGTTGAAAAACTCTATTTATACATCTCATTGGAGATACAATACTATACTATTTCGTGCTACATATTATTAACTATTTATATACTTTAGACACTTATTAATTTGACGTACTCTCGAGTCCCCTTCATCCCCCTAATCGACCGACCGCCTTCATTCTCGGCTCCTATAGGCCCATATAATTTCAATCAATCTCTTTTATTTTTATTTTTGATAAATGATAATATATAGCAGAGCATAAATCATCAATAACTCTAATGCTGGAGAGTTCTCTAAGGGATATCCTCTTCTTTTTTTAATAAAGAGAGTTTTTAAAGCTTTTTTTGTCTGAAGCAACAATTGAGCAGAAGAAACTGAATTTTAGATGCTCCATTCGTATCCGTGAGGCGAATTCCAACCAAACTAGAAAATTCAACCGAACCAGAGAACACCAGGAAGAAGAAGAAGAAGAAGAAGAAGACGACGACTACAAGAAGGAGAAAAGTCAAAGATCCGTGTCAAGAAACAGAACATGAAACTCTGGTTCGGTTAATACAACATGACCAGAGCTTCGATCATGTAACGGAACCATCCTTGGTTCCATTTCTGTGGGAACAAACACCTGGAAAGCCAAAGGATCATCATACACTAATCGAAGAAGCAGACGTAATCAAAGCTCTGGAAATGGTTTCTTCGAACGCAAGCTTCTCTGTTAATTGTAGTACAAACGGAGTAAGTGATGAGTTCGAGAAGAATGAAGATAGGTCGAACAATGTATCAAAAGATGACGTCACTCTTGAATATCGTGATCTCATCATGTCGAGATTTTTACCAGCCGCGAGAGCAATGGCGATGAAACAGAAGAAGGAATACTCTCTTGACCAAGAAGAGAAGATGAAGGAGGAGAAGAAGAAGAAACAGAGAATCACTCTAGAGAGAGTCTCCATGGCCATAAATCAAGATTTAAACAATGATGATTATGATCATAATCATGTTGACGAAACAGCTTACTCAAATGATTCCAAGAAAGCTATGTTTGGGTTCTTGCCACGGTTCTGTTCCAAGAACTCGTTGGATGTTCTTAACCCGGTTCTTTCTCGGGTCAAGACTTGTCAAAATCTTGCGGTGAAACCGAGCAAAGTCATGAACCCAAAATCTCAATATTCTGTTTATAAAACCAAATCAGCATCATCACCAAGAATCTTGAGATCATACAAGGTTACGAGTACGTCTCATCCAAAACCAAGATTTTCAACAGAGATTTCCACAGTATCTAATCCAAGATCCAGGGCAATAGTCCGAATCCCGAGAAATCCTCCGAGGTTGCAAAGAACATCGACTGATCAGATTAAGAGACAAGACACGATGTTTCTTGCGGAGGGAGTAAAGAGAATGAGGAACATAAACAAAAACAGGTCAGAGAGTCTCTCTCTTTCTCAACCTCCACTGCCTAAAACTCCTTCAGAGTCTTGGCTTTGCCGGACACTTCCGAGTATCTCTGCCGCCACAACCACCGTACCTGGTCAATTCGCCGTCATCTTCTCCGGTCAAGCCAACGGTTTGAGGAAGATGGAGCATAAGACTCATCCTCAGTCTATAAAATGGGAGACAATTGTTAAATCATCGTATAAACACCATGACCATGCACGCTACTCAGAGGTATGTATGAAATCTCTTAGGAAATCTTTTCTTTGTATTTTGTATTCACTATATATTTGATTTTGATTTTAATTGTGATTATTTCGAATCGTGTGCAAATGTGCAGGAGCCTATTGTTGTTCATCCCTCTCGCCAACACAAACCATAAACGCTGAATCCTTCTTCCCTATACAGTAAAAAAGGTAAAATTTAATGATATTATTTGATTTTCCCATATGTTACTATTACAATTGTGGTAATGTGTGTTAAAAATTTGTACAAAAGATAATGATGGGATAAATGATAAATCCCAATTCCGTGTCGAACCGATTGGAAGTGGCCACATTCGTCAACATCATTATCAATACTGGTACCTAATAATGTGTATTGTTTCAAAGATGTGGAATGAATTTCTTCAACGAAAATCTCATGTTATTTAATACATTTTCTTTTATAAAAAATGTATATCTAATGTTATTGATTATAAAATTTTACAAATGTTTTAAAAACTTTCTTTAATCAACCAGTGCTATAAAAAGCACGAAAAGCCCTTGATTTTATTTTAGGTATTAGTTTTGATTTATTTATGATTTTAGTGTTATAAAAAAATGTAAAAATCAGTTTCATGGTTTTTGTTATAAATATTCAATCCGGATAAAAATCCGATTTGGTATGAACTGCACCGAAAATTTAATTGATTTTTATACTTGATAGATCTAAACCAAACTGAAAAAAAAAAAAAAAAATTAATCCCTACAATTTTTTCTAGAAGGATAGATATAGCTACCATCCAAACCTATGAAAATCAGTAAGATTTGATAACTATTTCTCAATTGAAAATTTTCATGCATCAACTTAATTTCAGTAACAACTTAATACAAAAACTTGTTTTATACTCAAAAAAGTATTATTAGTTAAACTTTTTTTCCTAATTAACACATCAACTTTTAAATTATACTCATTTAATACTTTCAACTTATAAATTATACTCATTTAGTACCTTCACCCAAAATCATTAAAATTTTACAATGCTCATCAATACTCAAAGAATTTCAAATGTTTGATTATGCATACATAGGATTATGCGTATTGCCGTTCGTAAACGGATGGTCACTGGGTTTAGAAATTCGGAATGATTTGGGCCTCCCTCTAGGCCAACTGAATATATCAAATTAAATCCTCGTTAATTCTTAATATTACTAACGCCCAACAACTCCCCACAATCTATTCAAGAGAAAAAAAATTGCTAACCATTTGGATGAACTGATGAAGCATCGAAAGCACTTGGCAATTCAACTAATAGCCCCAATAATAATTATTTAATAAACCCGTCAATTACCATATCGAGCAAATAATTAAGGTTGACTTATAAAATATATTTTCCTTTCGGTCAGAGACTTGAAAATGAAACTAAGAATTAATCCCAAAAAAGTAGTGGGTTGCATGTACTATAAGAGTATATATCAGTTATGTAACTGCGCGCTCATAATATATGCCACGTCACTAAACTTCTAACCGTTGATCACCACATTAATAATTAATCCAACGGTGCCGATATATTGACTTTGTGGATCCTATGACCAGCTGGCACGTAGCCCCAAGTCAACTTAACGTTCGATAAACTAAGCTGAAAATAAAAAAATGTTCCAAAAAAAGAGATTGGAAAATACATTTTTAAGATAGTGGGATCCACATGAACCATAATAGATCTTATTTAATTTTTACTAATCTTTCGCGCCGTATATATATGTCGGGTACGTGATTGATCAACAGGGAGGAATAAACGCAAACAAAATGAATTGTTTATGGTTTATTATCTAATTTAATGGAAATATGATTTCACAGTAATAAAATGCGAATGCACATTTCTATAATTATGGAAAACCTAAAGCAAGTTAATAGGGACTTACTCATTGAATGGGAATTTCAAGAAGGAAAAAAGAAAAAAACAAAAGCAGAGGCAGTTTTGTGGGGTGAAAATTGTTAAAAAGGAATTAAAAAATAGGAAAAAAGATTCTCAAAGAGAGAGAAGAAGAAAAAGGAAAGGGGGAGGAAGGAGAGAGAACCCACCACCCTTTGGCCCTGGAGAGACCAAAGATGGTCGAAGAGAGAAAACTCTGAGATCATCGTCATCATCCTTCATCATCCTGCAAAAACAAGGGCAAGTTCAAAAAGAAATCATAAAATATAATTCAATATTCATTCAACTATATTCTGCCATTTTTGAATATTTTTTTGAAAAATCATTTTCATTTTCTTGGGATATATTTTTTAGTTCTTGATTTCTCAAACCCTACCCAATTCTTGGTTAATAAGTTTCTTCTTGCAGGTAAATTTGTTAATTTTTTTTCTGATTCTGTATACGTAATTCGCAATGTTCTTCATTTATGATGGAAAAAGAATGTTTTTTTTTATTTGTGGGTTCCATGTTTTCTTCACATTGCGTCTTCAAAGGATTATTCTTATTCGTTTTCTAAAAAAAATATTGTTTCATACATTTTTTTCAGGTTTTGATTTTTTTCCTTTTTGTTTGTTTCTTGTTGGCTTTTTTTTCCAGGTTTTAAAAAAAAGGATTAACGAGAAGAAGAGAATTACACGAGTTGTTGACTCTTATTAGGAAATGAACATATTTTTGATGATTAGGGTTTTGCGCAATCAATTTTGCAACGATGAGAGACCCTGATTATTCAATCATCAACCTTGTCGTTCTCCTCTTGCCGAGGATTCTGTAAAGTTTGGAATTTTTTTTTTTTTTATAAGTATTTGTTCATTAAGAAAAATAAAAAAAATCTGGCGATTTTGTATAGCTTTGTTGTATATCTAAAATGGGCTGTCGATGGAATCCAATTGGATTTCAATTCTCTTGCTTCATGTTCTTGATCATTACCCTACAATCTCGTTCCTCATTATCCCTTAATTCCGAAGGTAAAACAATTAACAACTTTTTCTCAATGTTGTCTTCTTTTGAATGTTTTTAATTGAAGGTTTTTTTTTTTTTGGAATGTTGTAGGATTTGTCCTGTTGAAATTCCGGGCAAGGGTTGACTCTGATCCTCATGGAACTCTTGCAAATTGGAATGTTTCTGATGATCATCTGTGTTCTTGGTTTGGTGTAACGTGTGTCGGAAGCAAAGTGCAGATGCTGTAAGTTCCTGTTTTGATATAATGTCTCTGTGATTCTTATCGTAATTTTCTGATGAACACTTTGGCTTTGTTCTGTAGGAATCTTAGCGGATGTTCTTTGGGAGGAACTTTAGCTCCTGAGCTTAGTCAACTGAGTGAATTAAGATCGCTGTAAGGGTTTTTGCTCTGTTTCTTGAAAGAATAACAACTGAAAACTAATTCTTTTTTTATTTTTCTTTTGTAGAATTCTAAACAGGAACAACCTCTCTGGTGACATTCCAAATGAATTTGGGAATTTTGTGAAATTGAAGCTGTTGGATTTACGAGATAATAAGTTAAGCGGAGTAGTTCCAACTGAGCTAAACAAAATGTTGTCACCAGAGAACTTGTGAGTTAATTAAAGGATTTTGTTGCTTTGTTTGAGTTAAAACTTAAAACCATATCACATTGATATGAAAATAAACAAAATACTTTTTCGTGTATTCAGGTTGCTTTCTGGTAACAAATTTGCGGGTTTTGTTAAGATAAAGTTCCTGAGACTTCAATCGCTATATAAAGTCCAGTTAAACAAGCATCCAGGGCTGTCTTCTGCCTCCAATGCTGTCTTCGACTGTGTAAATAGAAAACTTGGATGGTAATCCAAATTTTAATCCTTTTTAAACAATTTTTTTTTCACATTTCTAGATGTTAAGACGGAAAGATCTTTGAACAATATTTGTTTATCCATTTGACAGTGTTTCAAGGAGAAGCTTGTTAAGACTAAACAAAGCTCACGCTTTCGTATTGCGGATTAAATCAACTTCAAGCCAGTACATGTAAGCATTTTTTCCTTTTATGAAAATAAATAAACTCAAGATCTCAAAATCATTTTTTCCTTTTATGAAACTTTCATCATTGTCTTACTGATTCTCTATGTTTACGTCTCTTCAGGCTGCGAAGTGAACCTCATGGGAACAATTATGTCGCGAATTATCACCCAAGTAAGACAAAAAAAAACCCAACTGAAACTTCAAACTTCTAAGATTGAAACACACACAATATGACAATAACTCGCAACTTTTCTTTTTCTTTTTATTTCTTCATTTTTGCAGGTTCTTTACAGAACGATAGTATCTTCAAAAGGCGTGAGTTACTAGAGGGAACAAGTAATTTAGCGGCTATGCCTGCTCCTGATGCTCCTAATCCATCTCCTGAGATTATAACCAAAGTGTTTCCCCGAAGCAGCGGGTCTTTTCCCGCGTTAACTACTGCAAAGAAGAGAATACCTCCATTGATCACTCCTTCTCTTCCTCCAACTGCTAAGCACAAGAACAACACAAACTCTGATCCCTCGGGGAAATTTGAAGAACAAACAAAAGGGATTAAGTATGTTTGGTTGTATGTTGTTATCGGCGTTGCTACTTTTGCTGCGATGCTGATAGTAATAGCAGTTATATTCTTCTGCCGTAAAAGAGCTGTGAAGAGTATAGGTCCATGGAAGACTGGTTTAAGTGGACAGTTGCAGAAAGCTTTTGTAACTGGTAACAAAAAAAAAAAAGACAAAGAAATGTTCTTAAAACAAAGTTTTTTCTTTTGTTCTGTTTTCGGTTTGACATAATGTGAGAAATGTTTTTTTTTTCAGGTGTACCAAAGCTAAACCGGTCTGAACTAGAAACAGCTTGTGAAGATTTTAGTAATATCATTGAAGCATTTGATGGCTATACTGTCTATAAAGGAACTTTGTCAAGTGGTGTTGAGATTGGTGTTGCTTCAACCGCGATTTTGGAAACTAAAGAATGGACAAGAGCTATGGAAATGACTTACCGCAAAAGGGTAACTATAATAAAAGAAAAAATCATTATATTATCCTTTTGTTTTTCTAGAATCTTGGATTGATTTTTGGAGAGCTCAAATTTGCAGATTGATACAATGTCCAGAGTCAACCATAAGAACTTTGTGAATCTAATTGGATACTGTGAAGAAGATGAACCGTTTAATAGGATGATGGTTTTCGAATATGCTCCCAATGGAACTCTTTCCGAACACTTGCAGGGTAATAAACATCTCAATATGTCTCCATATAAAGAATCTTTTTAAGCTTATTATCATCATCATCAACCAATCTTCATAATCTTCTTCTCATTCAGACAAGGAAATGGAGCATCTTGATTGGAGCGCAAGGATGAGAATAATAATGGGAACTGCTTATTGTCTGCAATATATGCACGAGCTTAATCCACCAGTCGCGCACTCTAAACTTGTCTCATCAGGAATCTACTTAACCGATGATTACGCAGCAAAGGTTCTTGCTTTCTTGCTTAACAAGAAAACTGTTTCAAAGGTTCTTGTTTTCTTGCAATAAGAAGAAAACTATTATTTATTCATAAATCCATTTGTATAGGTCGGAGAGATTCCTTTCAGCTCACAAACGGGGCTTCAACCGAGAAAACCGATGAGTGGTGACTTAGACCAATCTTCATTGCCATTACCACCTGAACCAGAGACTAATGTCTATAGCTTTGGAGTATTAATGCTTGAGATTATCTCTGGAAAGCTCTCAGATTCAGATGAAGAAGGATCAATTCTAAAATGGGTGAACTCAAAATTCAAAAACGTAAACCAATTATATAAAAATTCCATTACTAATGTAGCACTTTTTTGTTCTTTTTTTTCACAGGCATCAAAGTATCTGGAGAGTGATAATTTGAAAGATATGATTGATCCTACATTAGATACGTTTAAAGAAGAGGACCTTGAAGTGATCTGTGACGTGGCAAGGCATTGTCTGAGAACTGACCAAAGTGAACGACCAAAAATGAAAGATGTTGTTGAACAATTGAAAGAAGTAATCAACATTTCTCCAGAACAAGCTACACCGAGACTCTCTCCTCTTTGGTGGGCAGAGCTTGAGATCTTATCCTCTGAAGCTACTTAACCAGAAGAACGACTAATCTCTCTCCTCCTCTCTCTTCAGTCTTCGAGTTGTTACACGTGTCAGAGGTTCCCAAGCTCGTTGTCACTATCTCTCTTCACGGTGAATGTCGTCGTTTTAAATGCTAAAAAATGTTGTTATTTTCTTTAATTCTTCTTATTAAATTTGTTTCTTGGTTGGTTTTGATAGTGTATTTGGATCCAGATAATATAACGATGTGTTTGTATAATTGTATACTATCATATTCATACATATACCTATATTACGTATATTTGTACGTATTCTGTGGTGAAAGTTGTTTGTAACTAACTAAACTCAGCCTTTCTAAACCATTATGTGATGTATTTACTCATTCATGTGTAAATTTTCGATCTCCTATCTAATCATATCATATTTTCACTGCAATTTAATTATTTCTTTTTTCTAAATTGTAAATATCATTAAAAATGAAAATTTCAGGTGTTATAAAATGTGATTACAATTTGTTTGACCTAAGAAAATTGGTTGCATGGCAAATAAAAAGATAAAAACAGGGAAATCAAAATAGCAATAACAAATTTGTAACCCTGAAAAGATAATGAAGCTGTGCTCAGGTTAAAGGAGAGAATAAGAAGAAGCACTAACAAAGCCGATTGGAAGCTGTTTCATTCTGTAACCCGAAAGAAAATTTTTACTTTATAGAAGTAGAAGAGGCTAACACAACTAGAATTAACGGTCAATTAACACAACTAGAACCAACACTTTAAACGGGACTACACTAACTAACAGAGCTTAATAGTGCTAGCTCACTCTACCGAAATCATTCCCTGATGATTTTTTTTTTTTTAAAAAGAACAATGGTAAAGCAGAGGAAGAAGCATTAACGTATGTTATGTTATTAAAAAAAAGTTCAACCCAAAAGAAAGATGTTACAAAAATATGTATGTGACACTAGAAGAAAACTCTCTAACTTTAGTCATTTGATTTTTCTGAAGAATATATGATATTTACTTCTTTTTGGGATTTTTAATCCTTTCATGTGACACGGTGTCAAACTTCGGTGCTATATATCACCGGATCCCTGTGGCGACACCGCTCATCTATATATGATATATGTTTATATATACAACCTCCTGAGCCTGCAGCCTGCAGGGCACAGATGAGAACGACAAACGTGACGAACTCTTGTTTTAACTACGTTACAACGGGAAGAGTCATTCGCACGTGTCAAAATTTCCCATACGTGTCTAGATTCGCTGCTATAAATAGAGCCAATTATATTGCTCAAAATAATATTAATTTTTCGTTTTTCATTTCTTTCCTTAGAAAATAAAACACTTTAAGATTTCATTTCGAAGACGAAAGAAACCACTCTTTCAAAATTCTAACTTATCACGCCGCTTTGATTTGACCCTTATGAATATATTTCTTTATTTTGTTTTTGGACAAAAAATAAGTTTCTTTATTTATGTTACTATTTATGTATATCATATATAACTTCTAGTTTTCTGACAACCTCTTTTTCGTAGTAAACGACAGATTAAACTAGATATTGTCGTTAAAATTCATAATTTATTTCCAGTAGCTTTCTTTCTAAACGAGAACTCGTTTCCAAGACATTCTAAACCTCTTTTATTTTTTTATATCTCTGTAAATGTAAATACGATATTTTAAAAAAGAAAAAAATCTACAGCAGAAATTTATTTTTAATAGTTTGTATACAATCTGATGAATATTCTTCTCTAATGGAAAACAATCCGATCTATTATAAAATAGAAGTATTTCATAAGAAGTATCGGTGAATATTGTCCTCCAAATTTTTATATAAAATGAAAAAGATGTCTATCTGCTAAATCTTAATCAATTTCTTTCCTCTTTAAAGAGGTAAAGTTGCCACATAGTGCATTTCACACCATTCTGAACTTTGCATGTTTTCTTCTGGCGTAAAAGTATTAAATTTAGAACTTGGAAGAATTATGTATATCATTTATGAATATTCTTGTTTTTCTTGTTTTCGAGTCGATGTGAATTTATATATCATTTCTTCTTCAAACAAGAGTGACTGTGTCGGCTTCCGTTACTTAGACGAAAGGGTTTTCACTTTTCTTTTTTCCCCGATAACGAAGAATATACAGCCAAATTTACTCAAAAATAATGGCAATTTAACTATTTTTGGAACGACAAGTCGCCTTTTCTATTATCCCTACACGTAATGCATGCATGCATTATATATTTTCTCTTCCCTGTAAAGCACATATTATATCTTCCAACTTCCAATACTAGTACTCGTTAGTAAAACGTGTCCATTTCATCTTTTTGTCCAAGTTCAGTTTCTGACTTCTTCTTCTGTTCGATTTTTAATTAATAGTTATTCGATTTAGTAGAAATCAGTTTAATCGGATTCGACTTTTGTATTCACTAAAATAATATATTATATAACACTCTTTTTAGAGATAATCATGAATCAGAGAAGAAAACAAAAAACAAAAATAAATGGTACTGGTCCATTACCTTTAATTATATATAAACTCAATGAAATGGAAACATAAACACACAACACACCCGAAAGGGTAAGCATTCATATTATCTACTCTCCCAAAAAACAAAAGATGGAGAACAAAGGGAAGAACATCGACCAAGCTCAAGAAAGTTGTTACCATAAGTGGATGAACTTACAATCCCAACGCGTGCCACAGCTCAAACAAGTCTTAGCTCAACGACGATCTCACGGGCGCACCGCCGATGCTGACTCCGATGATAAGAAGCTCCGTGAGTTAGTACAAAACATCATCGGAGATTTCAAAGATTACGCCAGACAGAGAGCTGATCTCTCTCACCGATGTAGCTCGAACTATTATGCGCCGTCGTGGAACACTCCTTTGGAGAACGCTCTGATTTGGATGGGTGGTTGCAGACCATCTTCTTTCTTTAGGCTTGTTTATGCTTTGTGCGGGTCCCAAACTGAGATCCGTGTCACTCAGTTTCTCCGCAACATCGACGGTTACGATTCTTCAGGTAAGGGTTTGGACGTTTCCGGTTTCTTTTTTTCTACCAATATGTTTATGCATATTTTGGTTTGGTTTAAGAATTTTAGTTCGAGTTTGGCTCAAATTGGTTGAGTTAAAACAGGTACTGGTGGGGCATCACTTAGCGATCTAACGGCGGAGCAGCTGGCGAAGATCAACTTCTTGCATGTGAAGGTTATAGAGGAAGAAGAGAAGATGACCAAGAAAGTCTCGAGCCTGCAAGAGGACGCGGCTGATATTCCTATCTCCACCGTGGCTTATGCGGAGGAGCACGTCGGAGAGCCTAACCTGGCGGTGGATCAAGCTCTCGACAAGCAAGAAGAAGCTATGGCCACTTTGTTGGCCGAGGCCGATAATCTGAGGGTAGATACTTTAACCAAGATCATAGGGATTCTGACGCCGGTGCAAGCGGCGGATTTTGTGCTGGCCGGAAAAAAACTTCATCTTTCAATGCATGAGTGGGGAGCGTTAAGAGACCGCCGCCGTCGTGAATGTGTGATTGACGCCGGAGATGATGCCGGAGGAGAGGAGGTGAACTAGTCGTTATAATAGTAGAGATGATATATATATATATATAATAGGTACGTACGTGTCAAATACAAAATTGCATGATAACAAGATTATAGATCTTGTTATTATAAAGTATTTCGACATATTTATATTTTATCCTTATATGTTAGCTAATTTTCCGAATTACCGTTGCAGTGTGTAATGCGTTTCGAATAATAGATCTTTATAATTTATGCTTTTCTTTCATATAAGATATAGATGTTTTTTTTTGTTTTTTAATGCGAAATTACATGATGATATATATAAATATAGCTATAATTATTGGTTCATTACAAATTGTTATAGTTTCTAAGAGTACGTTATAAGTATATTTTGATGTTTAAAATATTTTAGTAATAACTGGAGTTTTTTCTTTCGTTTAGTCTATCCACGTTTCAGTCATCAGAAAGACAGCGAGGGTAAATAGTACAAGTGTCAGTAATGGGCACACTGTGACGACAAATAGTTAAAGAAATTGATATGGGTGTGTTTACGTGGCAGTAACAGGTCATATTTCGACAAGTCAGCTAGGAGATTTTGATCCAAGATTCGACTGGCTTTTATGTTATTCTAAACAGATTTTGTTTTAGGGAATAGCTCAAAAGAGAAATTCTTGGGTTTCTAATAAGTATTTCTAATAACTAATATATGGGGATTTGGCAAAATAGAGAAAACAAATATAATATTTATCCAATATACATTTTGCTTGATTTTTATTAAAACTTGATTATATTATTTTTTATATAAACTTAGTAAATTAAAATAAATATTTTTAGAATCTATAAAATATAAGAAAAACAAAACATTAAAACAAATTTATACGACTATATGACCATTTTTTAAACTTAAATTTTTAAATAAAAAATAATATTTTAAAATAGAAAATAATTTTTTATTCTTATCTTGAGACTAGTAAAGTATTTTTTTACTATTTACTCTATCTTCTGTGATTGTAGAGCATATTTTCTACTATTTTCTTTACAGAATATACATTTTACTGTTCATTCTACGTTATACAATTTACTCAGATTTAGTAAAATACATTTTCTACTATTTCTTTAATGTGTAAAATGAACATACAATCTTAAATTTACAAAATTGATATATGTTTCTTTAATGTGTAAAATTAACTTACAATCTTAAATTTTACATACAGCTTACAAGACTTCGAAACATTTTGTATATTGATTTTCTAAACTATAACAAAAATGATAGAAATGATTGTAAAATTTTTATCTACTAAAGTAATATTTTTAATGTTGCAGGAAAATATAACAGGAAAAAAATAAGACTGTAAAAATTTCTTTTATTTTTTACTTTTTATTTGTTTTTGAAAACCATAAAATCAGCAAATATATTTACAGTATAAATTTATAGTAAATAATTTAGTGCTACAATCCAACCAATTATCTATATAATAAGTGATAGTTATGGATGTCATCTCACTGCAAGAATATCTCTGTCTTGAACATATTTTAGGATTTAGAAACAAAAAAAGGAATCCATATTTTAGGATTTAATGTGAACTTTTTGGTTCGATTGCTTGGATTAATTATATTAATATAACGTGATTCATGCATAAACAATTTTTGAGTATATAGGTGATTATTGAGAATTTTTCCATTTTTTTAAATACCATATATCAAGTAAATTTGTATTTAAATAGTGATGCGAAACAATACTAAGTTACTAACGATATAAACACAAATTACTAATTAAACTAAACTAGTTTTATGTGATATTTTGTTTATAATTTTCTTTATTTTGTTTGGAATTAGAATTAAAAATTCAGTATGGAATAAATTACAGGAGTTACAGGATTCGCTAACTTTGGTTCATTTTATATGGTCGACCATGGTTTAACAATGAGATCACTTGGAAGCTCCTGAGCCAAGTTCTAAAAAAAAAAAATATTAAAATATAAAAAAGCAGATAATAATTGTAGAAACAGGTTTTAAAACAAGAAGTTTTGGAATCTGTCTCTAAAATCATATGGTATATTATTAGCTGAAAAAAAACAAAATTTATTAAATCAAAATTAATCAATTAAATAATACTTCAGAACTTTTAATAGGGTTTTACTATTAATCATGCTCTTAGTGGTTTATACTTTTATGGTCTAATGGTGTTTTCAAAAATTTCAAAGGTTGCGTTTTTAAAGACCTTTAGTTCAAATCTAAATAACCTTTAGTTCAAATCCAAATAATCAAATCCCGCAAGGAAACCATGAATGAATGTTCTTTCCATAGCACCTAAACATATCATATATATATATTGATGATTCAGGAGATCCCAAATCTATAGAAGAATCCAGACTAATCTCTTAGAAAAAAAAAGTGGCGCAGCAAGAGAACCGAACTACGTATCATATATTGAGACACAAATATATTAATATATATATAAACTAATGGGAATCATTTCAAATAAAGTCGATCCGTACGCCAAAAACCGTCGAGATGAATTACTCCAATATAAGCGTAGAATCAGAAAGAGATATTTTTATATAATATGTACAAATCATCAAATGAAAAATTTAATTAGTACATATTTTTTTGTTGATCGAATAGAAAAATCCTTCCGCACAGGCGGAGTGACCACGTGACATGGCCGTGACAAAAATGGAATCCCCTACTTGTTATTGCAACTTCAAAGATTCCTACGCCACTTATTTCCAAATCAAGACATGATATCATGTTATGTGGCAACTTTTTTTTTGGTAAATGGCCGGGTTAGTGCCTCCGTATTTTATTAATAGAAAAAAAGAGTTACAAACGAACACGTCTAACAAAAGCTAGACCATCCAAATCGTCTTTCAATAAGGAACTAACAAAATCAGGAACCAAATCAAAAGTATGCAAACCTAAAGGCAAAGTAAAAGCATAATTAGCTAAACCATCGGCAAGACGGTTTGCTTCACGATACACATGAGTAATACGGACAATCCAGTCCTTTAACAACAAGCCATGGCACAGACGTACCAGGAAAGACAAAGGATGAGAGGCCCCAATCCCTGTCCGAAGAAAGCCACTAACCAATTCAGAATCCACTTCCAGAACCACGTGAGACGCTCCCTGTTCCCAAGCAACGCAAAGACCGTAATAAACTCCCCACAGCTCGGCTAAAGGTGCAGAGCAAACACCAATATTCAGGGGACCACTCACCATTCTCATTCCGAAGAACACCACCCGCCGCTGCACTACCAGGGTTACCTCGACTTGCACCATCAGTATTCAATTTAAACCATCCTATAGACGGCACGCTCCACCGCACCATGATCTCCACTTCTGGTTTTCTATTCCCCTGTAACTCAGACATCGTCCCCGCCGTGACAACTTCACGCGCCTTGTCTTTCACATACTGCGTGCGGTCACGACATAGTTTCTTCCCTCCGAACACATTTTGACAGCGCCATTTCCACGCCCACATGTTATGTGACAACTGCCAACTCTTTTAATCATCTCAAGATTTATGAGAAAAACAAAAAAAAAAAAGATTTATGAGAAAACTATTCAAGTCCATGTACAAATTATCAATTTCAAAAATCTAGGACATACCCCCGACAATGTATTTTGGAATATTATCCTCCACTATATTTAGTAGAGCATATAAAACCAAAATATATTTAGGAGAATCCACTCCAAGCATCCCACAACCACGCACACAAATCCAGATTTCCCCTCTTTGTATTTTTTAGAATCACTATTTTTATATATACATAAATTGAGAGCGAAGGCAAAAAACAATTGAAATTTGGTTTTTTTTCCTCCTCTCATGAACATTTCAAGAATCTGAGCTCTCTCTCTCTCTCTTTTCCATGGAAAAAACATACCAAAACGAAGTTATTCAGTAGCTCATCCTCTGTTTTTTTTTCATCAGGTTAGATTTTTCTTCAAGAAACCCGCAAAACGACTCGCTAAATAATGGACAAGAACGGCATTGTGTTGATGCAAAAGTACGAATTAGGTCGTCTCCTAGGTCAAGGCACATTCGCGAAAGTGTACCACGCACGTAACCTAACCACGGGAGAAAGCATAGCGATCAAGGTGATTGACAAGCAGAAAGTCGCAAAAGTCGGATTAATCGATCAAATCAAACGAGAGATCTCAGTGATGCGTCTCGTTCGTCACCCAAACGTCGTCTTCCTCCACGAAGTCATGGCGAGCAAAACGAAGATCTATTTCGTGATGGAGTATGTTAAAGGCGGTGAGCTTTTTGACAAAGTCTCTAAAGGAAGGCTCAAAGAAGATATTGCTCGAAAATATTTTCAGCAATTGATTGGAGCAATTGATTATTGCCACAGCCGCGGAGTTTACCACCGCGATCTCAAACCGGAGAACCTGCTTCTAGACGAAGATGGCGATTTGAAAATATCTGATTTCGGGCTCAGTGCGTTGAGAGAGTCGAGGAAACAAGATGGCTTGCTTCACACGACATGTGGAACACCTGCTTACGTAGCACCTGAAGTGATCTGCAAGAAAGGTTATGATGGAGCTAACGCTGATGTTTGGTCTTGTGGAGTTGTGTTGTACGTCCTATTGGCTGGATTTCTTCCATTTCATGAACAGAATCTTGTCGAGATGTATCGGAAGATCACGAAAGGAGAATTCAGATGTCCGAATTGGTTTCCTCCTGAGGTCAGGAAGCTGTTATCTCGGATCCTAGATCCTAACCCTATTTCAAGAATCAAGATCAACAAAATCATGGAGAATTCTTGGTTTCAAAAGGGTTTCAAGAAGATCGAAATGCCTAAGTCGCCCGATAGTCACCAAATCGAGTCGCTAATCAGCGATGTGCATTCGGCCTTTGCAGTGCAACCGATGTGTTACAACGCTTTTGACCTAATCTCTTCGCTGTCTCAAGGATTTGATCTCTCAGGATTGTTTGAGAAGGAAGAGAGGTCGGAATCAATGTTTACGACAAGAAAGGAAGCGACAGAGATAGTGTCGAAATTCGAAGAGATAGCTACGAGTAGTGAGAGGTTCGATTTGAAGAAGAGCAATGTAGGAGTGAAGATGGAAGATAGAAGAGAAGGAAGAAAAGGACAACTTGCGATCGATGTTGAGATCTTTAAAGTGACAAAAGGTTTTCACATGGTTGAGTTTAAGAAAAGTGGAGGTGATACGATGGAGTATAAACAGTTTTGTGATCGTGAGCTTAAGCCTTCCTTGAAAGATATTGTTTGGAAATGGCAATGAACAACAACAACAACAATACATAGCAACAACGAGAAAGATTGTTCAATGTGATCAAATGTGTTTTTACTTTTTACAATTAGTTTTTCTTTAATTTCATTGGCTTCTTCTTAATCTTTGTGTGTAAAATCTGGAATCTATGATAATGGATGATGCAATCATCGTCACATATCTAGATTTTGTTGTTGTTCAATATTTTACATAAAAGATTAAAAATAAAGGAAAGTAGCAGAAGAAAAGTAAAATAAAAATAATGAATTCGATCATTGGATTTGATCCTAATCATATTAGATTGATTGGCTCTATGATTAATCATCTTGATCATGATTACGTCATTGAAGTCCAAGTGTGATTCACGGAACTGATTAGAACCAAATAAGGCCAAGTCATAGGTAAGGCCTTGATTGATCATGACTTAGTCAGCAGTTTTGATCCGTGCTTGAGAAATAAGGCCAAAGTTGGTTCGGCGATTGCGGTTTGGTGACTTATGGCCACGGTTCTTGACATCAAAACCACCATGGTACGTGGTCTTAAAAACTCTTGGAACGTTCACGGAACGACCAAATCTGAATCAAGTCCCCTGAATTGGTTCACGCCAATCCGAAACCGTACCGGTCACATTCATTTCTTTGGTCGTTTTTGATACGAGACAAGTAAAATAACAAGTTGTTTTATTCAATCTGTGTTTTCCTTTCTATACATCAAGACTCATATCTCACCACTCTCTCAAGATCTCTAGTCTAATGTCTCTTACACCAAAGCAGAGAACAAGAACATCACAATTGGTTCAAAGAATCAAAAGATCCACAAATCTAAAAAGTAACCACCAAAACCTAAACCAATAAGCAGCTTTCAAAATCCCATTTCTCATCTTCCTACTCAGTATCAGAAAGTAGATAACCCGGTAAAGAACGCGAAGCAGAAACCGATTCACCATTCTCCGCACTCAAGTTCTGCAACTTCGGTTTCAGTTCCTTATTACAGAACTCATCGTACTCCATCTTGTCACCTCCTTTCTTCTTCATCTCAACAACAACCAAAGCCGGAGTCAACTCAAATATCTCAGCAGCAATAGTCAACGGACCTTTCACACTTCCTTCTCGTGAACCTTCAAGACTCACTTTACAATCCTTCTTCCGCACCGTAAAGCTCACAACTCTCGCGATCTCCTCCAGCTTCGATATGATCTGGTTAACCGGAGCTCCAGATACAAACCGAGACCCTTCACCGTCGTCATCGTCAAACAAACCGGACAGATCAAAACCGGGAGAAAACGAAATGAGGTCAAACGCATTCAAACTCGCGGGTCTAGGCATCGACATGCCTCTTCTCCTAGCGTCAAAAGACTCGAACTCCGACTCAGAAACCGTGGAAGACCGCGCAGAAACCGACTCGACCGATTCGATATCATCATCAGCGTTACAGAGCTGATGATCATCTTCTACATAGAACTTAATATGTTTAAACCCTTTCTTGAACCAACTAGTCTCCATGATCTCCGGCATCGTAAACCGTCTCTCCGGTTTAGTCTCAAGCATTCGGTTCAACAACCGGCTAATCTCAACCGGGAACCATCTCGGACACCTGAAGTCTCCTCTGTAGATCTTCTTATACATGGCCATAACATTCCGGTCGTGGAAAGGGAGAAACCCCGCCATAAGCACGAAGAGGATCACTCCGCAAGACCAGATATCGACTTTAGCTCCGTCGTAGCCTTTCCGCGCGAGAACCTCCGGCGCCACGTAAGCAGGCGTGCCGCAGAAAGTGTGGAAAAGCCCGTCTTGTCGGATCTGGTCGGAGACAGCGCTGAGGCCAAAGTCGGAGACTTTCAGGTTCCCGTTTTCGTCCAAGAGAAGGTTCTCCGGTTTCAGGTCACGGTGGTAAACGCCGCGGAAATGGCAGAAGGAGACGGCGGAGATGAGTTGCTGGAAATATTTCCGAGCGACGTCTTCTTTCAGCCTACCTTTGGCGACTTTGTTGAAAAGCTCGCCTCCTTTGACGTACTCCATGACGAAATAGATCTTCGACTTCGTCGCCATGACTTCGAAGAGCTGCACGATGTTCGGGTGGCGGACGCGGCGGAGGATGGAGATCTCGCGTTTGATGTGTGCGATCAAACCGCTCTTGAGGACTTTCTCTTTGTCGATTACCTTGATCGCCACGCTTTCTCCTGACGTCGCGTTTCGAGCGAGATAAACCTTCGCGAAGGTTCCGTGGCCGAGAAGCCTTCCCATTTCGTATTTGCCGAGGATTAGAGCTTGCGGGTGGCTCTTCTCCTTCTTCTTCATCGATTTCACTTTTCTCAGCAAATCCGCCATTGAAACGACAGATCTTTAGTCTCTTCTTTCCCTTGTCAAACTAATGGAATCCGAATTTCGTATTGTCGGGAGGTTGTTGAAGAAGATGATCTCTCTCTTCTCTTTTCTTCTTCCTCGCTCTGTCTCTGTTCTGTTTTTAGGGTTATTACCAGAAATAGGATTCTTCTTTGTGTATATTTGGAAATTGTTTCCACGTTGCTATACAAATTAATCTCACTTCTGGTTTATTTCACCGACACATATATAGTAGTCGTAGACAGTATGTCAACTAGTTTTTTTTTTAATTAATGCCTTAATTGAAGTGTTAGAGAAGTTCATTTTTGACCAATGGACGGATAGAAAAAGAAAATGTAGTTTTTAATTATATCATACTGAATTAAGATTTTCGTGAATACAAGTTATAGGTAGATGGTCAATTTTTCTAAATAGTTAATATATGTTTTTAAAATGATTTGTTTTTAGCGATTAAAAAAATGGTAAATAGTTACATAATAGTTAAAATCTATAAAAGGTAGTGGTAAGGAAAAAAAGTACAAGAAAAAAACTGAGGTAAACTTTTAATGACGTTTTAGAATCGTTTTTTTTATGATTGATATTTTGTGAAGTGGTATACTTTATATCGCAGTGATACAAAGTTACCAACCAAATCCAATTTAATAGTTTTTAACGATATTTGATTTAATAAAGAGACTAAAAATAAAAATAGATTTGAGTTTTCCAAACGCTTTTTTAATATGTACGAAAAAAACTCATAATGTTAAAAAAAGAACTAATTAATAAGGAAGAAAAACATTATCTAAAAAAAGCCACACAAGGGAATGTAGGTTGAAGTTAGATGCACTGCACTGCTACTGACTATTCCCCCAACGAATTTTTAAAAGAAGTAGAAAACAAAAATGATCATCACAACTTGGTTAATAAAAGTCAGAAATTGGCGTTATAGCATATAATCATTTCGTTGACAAAAAAAAAAAAAAAAGCATATAATCATTTATACAAACTAAATATTTTGGTAGACCAAAAATTAGACATCGTATAATGTCACTATCATTGTGGTGGTATCAAGTTTCTATATTCTGTGTTTGCTTACACAATTTGTCAAAACAAATCAACAGCTGTGAATACATGTAGAAATCAGATGGCAGACAACGAATGGTGCAGATGATCCAAAACGGTAATTTTCTATTAATAAACTATTAAAAAAATTAGAAAAACATCAAGAAGTTTTAAAGATTTAACACCACACGATAAGAAATAGCTGATGATGTAGTCATTGGTAGAACGGTTCTTAGTCCTAATCCACATGACTAACTCCGAAATTTAAGTAACACATAATACAATTAACAAATAAAAGTTGAATCAGAACACTCAACGTTGTTTTTTTTTATATTCATTGTGGTCACTGACAAACCAAATGTAAGTCAAATGTCCGAGATTGTTGATGAAAGTCGGTGAGATCGTATGTCAACGTAACATAATGGTCGGTCAAGATTTAGAGCTAAGCAAAGTGACGAAATGACAAAAGTTTCCACTTGACGTGAAATTGAACAAATGATGTTTATGATAGTTTACCCAACTCAGCTAACAAAATCACATCAATATTATTAACAGTGAAAGAAATGTTTAAATTAAAGGGTTTGTTTGGACCATACATTCCGATAATAACGTTCACGTATCAGGCCGCACTAGTAATTAGCCAGGTGTGATTCATGCGAGTTAAGAGGAATTAGTAATTACACGATTTTATTCATGTAAACTTTTCTCTGTTAGTATTGAGACTTTAAGAAACTGATCACACACACAAATAAGTCATGTAAGCTTTTCTCTTTTCAAGTTGGGCTTGCCAGAAAAAGGGAAGAGATTTAGATCAATGCATGTGTCATTTTTCGTGAATACATAATTATGTACCATTATTGGGCTACACTCTATTTTCTTTCATATGGGCCTATAAGTTCCAGAAAAAAAAACTAATCCGGCCTACAAATTGTCAGACTAGTCAAAGCTCCAGTCAAATTAGTTGACATATTAAAATAGAACAAGATCGCACACACATACAAGCACATGGACCAACCATGTTGGGGATGGAATGAGAGTGGTTTAAGGGATAAAAATGATAAAATAAGGAATGTGGATTAACTTTTAGGTTGAGTTGCTCAAGGAGAATGTGAATATGTTAGATACTTTGTGGAATATTAGTTGGCATTCTATGGATCTTTTTGTCTTGGGATTTAGTGGATTTGTTTGGAATTTCTTGTTCTATTGGGAGATCGTAGATCGAACGGTCAAGATGAATAGAAGAATATGGAAGATTCAAGAAGGATCTAGAAGATATGTTAATATCTTAGATTTGGAAGATTAGCATTTATCTTCAATATATTATTTCTATATTATTTATGAAGTTTAGGGTTTATAGTTCCCTATATAAACTATTGTAATGTGTAATATTATTCTCATGAGAGTCTAATAATATTTCTTCCTAAACACTTTTGTGTTCCTGCTCTCATCTTCTTATCATTATTCCAAATTTATTTTTAATATAAATCATATCATGTGCCGCTAATTTTACATGTTTTGAAGTCTCGACTTATTATTTATGAAGAAGAGGCCACGGCAAAGAGAGCTTTCAGCAACATTTACTAATCGAAAACAAAACACCGAGATCATATCCTAAATTGGTTGTTGTTGTCAACAGACTCAACACCATGATTAGTACTATGAAAATAAATTATTTTGTTAGTATATGGTTCTTCAGACAGCTTAAAATGATTAATCAACCGCATGCAAATGTGTTATATGATTTAAATCTTTTTAAAAAGTTTATAAGTAATTTAGTCGAAAAATTATGATGGAATGAGTTACTTTTTGTAGCTTTAAGATGGAAACTAAATTCTTTCATTTACGGATTCTTATTTTTTTTTTTAATTACAATTGTAAATGTTTTAAGTGACAGATAAACAGATTACATATTCTAGAAACTATATTTTAGATTTTTCTGACAAATCGACTTAAAAAACTGTGAACAATTTTTTTTAAAAAATAGTTCTAAAATTCATATATTATTACTCAATCAGGTTTTATTGATTAACAAAAGTTTAAAAAACTTAAAATTAATCTTGAAAACATACACAGCTATTTTATTATCATTTTGTTCATAAAACAGCTATTAAAGTCTCTATAACAAAATGTCAAAATCTATAAGCCAAAAATTTATACTAATCAGGACCTTGAAGTTTTGGCATGAGATTATCCGCTGTGGGAAAAAACTAGAATAATAAAAAACAACTAATAGAAAATGTTACCGCATAATCATAGGCAACCGATCTCTTTGTTGCACATATAGTATTATACTGTTCACTTACCTCCACTATAACATTAAACTATAGTCTTTTTCTCCGGCAGGCACATTTTCTTAAATGTCATAAAAGATTTGCTGAAAATTTGAAAATAGTAGTAACACTAATATTAAATTCACATAATTCAACGCAACTTTGATTTTGTGTGGTTTCTCATGGGAATGTTTCGGACAGCGATCGGTATACTACACAATTATCAATACAATCAAACTTTATGTAGTTAATTAAAAAAAAAAATCATAGCCAAGCTAAGGTTCCAAAGTTCCGAATGGTAACGTGCGAATCACACTGTATCGCACGCAATAGTACCAAAAATCTCTACGTATACCATGTATCTATACATTTTTATAATTGTAAAAATCACAACGTACTAAAATTACTGGTTTCGTACCATTCGATCCGCTGCCACAATCCAAAACCTAAATGTGAATTTTGATACTTCGTTAAACCGCAAAATTAGTCCAGTATCAAACACTAGACAGTTGAAGAAATCTCGTTATCCAAAAATTATTAGACTATTTTTTACGTCAGCTACTACACCATTATTTACTTTCAACCAAACTCATCAACAAATAACTGGTCGTAATAAATATAAGCATTTATCACAAGGCGAACAGAAGATACTACTAGTAAATTCTGAAAACACTTCAAAGATTTAGTAGTATGGGATATAAAAATTACACCTAGGATACAACATCGAAATAAATTAGCTAGTATAATGAATTTGTAAAAGTCAATAGGGTCCACGTTTCTATTTCTCATCAGCATAGGCATCAACTACCACACAAAGATGAGGCACCAACCATACCCATTTGCTTACTTCACTTGGGTTTCAAAACCATAACCAACAACAATAGAACCTTTTTTTTTTTTGCATATATATTGAAACGTAGATTGTTTTTTCGTCTATTATGATTACAGATTACTGCAACTTTATTTCATATAATCAAATGCATTTAGAGTATGCATGGCATTAGTTACATAACTAAAGTACAATTTGCTGATGAAAATGACAAAATCATACTGAATTTTGAAGGGCTATACCATACTACTCACTAGCTGTTTCATCCCTCGAATTCCATTGTAAACACTGCAAGATCAACAAAAAAGAATCCAATGTTAATCAACATAAAACTCTAATGCAACGTCAAAATGCTCAGACGGTCACCTTGAAACTAACGATCAATTAGTACGTAGAGTAACAATTAAAATGAGATTCGTCTTTTACAAAGGATACGGATTTGTCTCTGATTGGAAAAAAAATGAATACCATATTTCCATGATTTTTCTTTTGATTTATAGGATACCAATCATGTACTTATCATCATTATCTTTACGAGGTACTTCTTTTTTGCACCTCTTTACTTTGAAAAAGTGAAAGGCAAACTAAAGTTTCTATAGACATCAATTATCTGAATCACAAAATTAGTTGATTACTAGATTCACTAATTTAGATTTCTTTATCAATATAAGTTAAAGGTTTTTAATATATATACATATATCTATATTATTTTTTTGTTGATGGAAATAGTTTCAATTTATCACAAAGTAAATTCAATGATTCAAATAGCTAATTATTTATATTTTCTAAATGAACTTTAGTTTAACTTTTGCTTTTAAAAAAGGAAAAACAAAGAGAAAAAGTACCTTATAAAGATAATGATGGTAATAAACACATGATTATTCTGTAATCGAAAATAATAATAATAACAATTCAGTTTACCTTTTCTATAAATAGATAAACAGTTAGTTCAACTAATTTATCTTAGTTTCATGTTATTGTGATAAAAATACCACAAATCCGCGTACCATAACATTTAAATACATAAATCATCAAATAATGCAAAACTAGTCTCATTTAGAAATATGCAATTTACTAAAACTGATGTAAATATTCATCAAATCCAACACAGTAAATCGAGCTAATATATAAAAAGAAATTTGACTTTTATTTTTTCCGTCATAATCCACGTCATCGTTGGCATTTTATCAACCGTATGTATCTTCCTGGCTCTCTCTCCCTTTTCTGATAAACCTCACCAGCTCCTTTCATATTCAGAGGAACAAGTAAAACCTTCTCTCTCTTTCTCTTCACCATTTTTATCTTCCATGGAAGAACAGTCATCAACATCCAAAAAAGATATCTGAGAGAAAACATGTTTCTAAGGTTGCTTCTTCTCTTCTCTTTAGTCTCTCTCTCACACTCTTCCAACGTCTCATGTCCTAACGGCACAGACTTCCGTCAACTAACCAGAGTTTTCCGTTATGTCTCCGGCTTCAACTCCTCCTGGTTCTCTAACTGCTCCGTCGTCGTCACTCACATCGTTCTTCCGTCAAGAAACTTAAACGGCACGGTTTCTTGGAATCCGTTACGGAATCTCACGCGCTTACGTGTCCTCGATCTCTCAGACAACTCTCTCGATGGCTCTGTTCCTACTTGGCTCTGGTCTAAACCCGGTCTTGTCACCGTCAATCTTTCCCGGAACCGGTTTGGTGGTTCTGTACGAGTAATTCCTGTTAATGGTTCGGTTTTTTCATCCGTGAAGGAGCTGAACCTCTCGTATAATCGGTTCACCAACGCAGTTAACTTAACCGGATTCGTTAACCTCACAACTCTCGGTCTCTCTCACAACAATCTCGGTGTTTTGCCTCTTGGTTTGGGTTCTCTCTCCGGCTTACACCATCTCGATATCTCGAGATGTAAAATCAATGGCAGTGTTAAACTGATTTCGGGTCTAAAATCGTTGAATTACTTGGATTTATCGGGAAACTCGATGAACGGTTCGTTTCCGGTCGATTTTCCAAATCTCAGCCATCTCCAGTTCTTAAATGTATCTTCAAACCGGTTTTCCGGTTCGGTCGGATTTGATAAATACCGAAAATTCGGCAAATCGGCGTTTTCACACGGCGGCGATTTCATCTTCAACGACTCCAAAATCCCAACTCGCCACCATCTCCAACCTCTTACTCACCGGAATCCGCCGCCACGTCATCGGATCGTCAAAAAGAACCGTTTTAAACGCACTCCTGTGGTGATTGGCGTATCGTCTTCGTTAGGAACTCTGGTTATTCTAATCTTCGTCGTCTCTGTGATTTTAATCCGTCGTAGATTGAAATCGGCAAGGATGAAATCGAGATGGGCGATTTCTAGTCCTGCACCGTTGGATTTCAAGATGGAGAAATCTGGACCGTTCGCTTTCGAAACGGAGTCTGGTTCGTCGTGGGTCGCGGATATAAAAGAGCCAACGGCGGCGCCGGTCGTGATGGCATCTAAGCCGCTGATGAATCTGACGTTCAAGGATCTGATTGTTGCCACGTCATATTTCGGAACGGAGTCCGTTATATCTGACGGCACGTGTGGTCCACTTTACCGTGCCGTTCTACCCGGTGATTTACACGTGGCAATCAAAGTGCTTGAAAGGATCAGAGACGTTGAACAAAACGACGCCGTTGCAGCGTTTGAAGCTCTAACTCGGCTTAAACATCCAAATCTTTTAACTCTCTCCGGTTACTGCATCGCAGGTACTAATTAATCCTCTCCCGACATTTATAATATCTTATAAATTATGACCTAAGGTTTTGAAATCGACTTTAAAACCCCACTAGAAATCATTATTTTCCTTTTGAGAGAAAACCTAGTAGCACTGACCAAGTAGCAAATTTAGTAAATAAGTTTGTTTTGATGCATATACACTGTATAACCTAAGTATCTAAATGTAAGAAAGTATCTTTCCTTTTTCTGACAAAGTTACTAAACATAGTATTAACGCTAAAAACCTGACAATTATTTTGGGAAAACTAATATTTGTCGTGGATATGATTTTTTCCACTCACATAATTAGAAAGAAACAGCTGACTTTTGTTGTTCGAAAACAGTATCAATTAGTATTTCACTTGTTATTTATAAAATTTGTCAGTAAGTTTTCCGCTGAATTTGGTTTTGCTTCTAATTTAACCGCTGATTAATTGGTCCATTAAGCTTAGCTTGAACCAAAATATCTGGAGCTAACACTAAGATTTGACTATATTTTTCCTATCATTACTTTTTTGCTGGGGTTAAAATTCATACATTAAAGAACAAAATATCGAGGCGTAGACGTCAATTAATGAATGTTTGTCTCTACTTTCACGGGTTTCTGGATATAAACATTAATGAGGGCATTAAATGCTGAACGGTGTCGTATTCATTATGAGTATGTATATGCACTGTACAGACGAAAAAAGTCAGTTGTATGATGATGATACGTCACGTAAAAATCTAAATATTTTTGTGCCATGATTGCAAGTTTTATGAATTTTCGTGACCTTAACGTAAAAATGTATATAATTGTTCCAAAAGGCCTCTCAGAGAAATAAAGTACCAATGTGTGTGTGTGTGTGATAGATTTCTTATGACTTATTTAGGGTTTTATCATCTGGTCCTTTTATGAGTGGACTGGGACGACTTTAGAAAATGTGCAGACAAGTCACATCCTTTGCTTTGGGACTCGTAGGGATTATAGCTTGTCGGACTGGTCAACAATCTTTTTTTCTTAAGAATATGCTGATTATTTATTTTCTAATCTTATTTTCCATGTTCACAAAATATTTTGGCGCCTCTACAGGTAACTTTAAATTTCATTTTGGTAGAACTCAGAGGAATAACATAGTGATAAGGAAAAAAAGAAATATCACATACCCATATATGCATGAACATACATTAATTTTGGTCCAAGTACGTCGTTGAATTGATAGGAATAGTATTTTGTATTAATACACAGGGATGTGACTGGGTTGAATAGAAAAAGACTGAATCAGTTTATTTTTCTTGTATTTTGTAATATTCTTCCCCCATATATAAATTTTTCTTTGGGTTGAATAGAAAAGGACAATTGATTAGAAACAAAAATCAGTTTCTTTGGAGTATTGTTTTTCTTTGTACGTGTTTGTTCTATGAGGATTTTCCTCTAATAAGTTACGGCTTTAGTTTTTTTAATAGATTAACAAATTAATATTGAGTAAATTAGAATAACAAAATTTGGTGGTTTGTTCTTTTTTTAGGAAAAGAGAAGCTTATATTATATGAATATATGGCTAACGGAGATCTTCACCGATGGCTTCACGAGCTCCCAGCGGGAGAAACCAACGTGGAAGATTGGAGCGCCGATACATGGGAGAGTCACGTCGGAGATTCATCACCGGAAAAAACAAACTGGCTAATACGTCACCGGATCGCCATCGGAGTTGCACGTGGTTTAGCCTATCTACATCACGTTGGAACCACTCACGGTCGCTTAGTCGCTACCAACATCCTCTTAACCGAAACCCTAGAGCCGCGAATCTCGGACTTCGGTATCAACAACATCGCAAGAACCGGCAACGATGCTAATAACAACAATGTAGAGTTCGATGTGTATTGTTTCGGGGTGATTTTGTTTGAGCTGTTAACCGGGAAACAAGGGAGTGAGGAGAATGTGAAATCGGTTCGACGGTTGGTTAAGGAGAGGAGAGGAGAAGAAGCTCTTGACTCGAGATTGCGGTTAGCTGCTGAAGAATCGGTTAATGAGATGGTCGAGAGTCTTCGAATTGGTTATTTTTGTACGGCGGAGACGCCGGGAAAACGGCCGACCATGCAACAAGTGTTAGGTCTTCTTAAAGACATTCGTACGGTTTCGCGCTAAGGAGTTAAACTGTGTTTTTAGATTCGGGTGTTGTTATGAACTTGTAATGTGCGAGATAAATGCCTTTTTTGTCAAAGTAAATGTATTCTTGTTTTAAATTATAGGAAACTACGCTGCAAATTAAATGTCCAAATTTGTTAATGTTTAAGGACAATTTAGCACTCGTGTTCGCCGAGCGCAATTCTTGCCGAGCATGGAATGAGCGGGTTCGTAGACTTGAACGAGTTTGCTAAAAGAGGTTCGTAAGAGTTCGTCCAAATAATGAAGAAAGTGAAACGTGGTCGCTTTTATTTACTGTGTTAAAAAGACTAACTGATTTTATTACAAGTGAGGGCTGGGCAATTTACAAGTTATATTGCGAGCGCTCTCCAAGTAAATTTCGGATGCCTCCTATTTATAGTGAATAGTGAGCAAAATAAGGCTACTAGTGAGTGACGTCAGTACGAGCCATACTCGTTTAATGGGCCGACCGACGCGTTAATGGGTTCGTCGAAGTTTCTTATTGAACCAGGCTTGGTGCTAAAAAAGGCCCATACAGTTAGGCCTGGGCACAAGTATTCGTTACTCGTGTATTACTCGTGACTCGCCTCGTACTCGCCTCGTCCGAACAAGTACTCGCCTCGCGCAAGTCGGGTAACAAGTCGAAAAATTCTATTACT